>RJWJ010000378.1:0-256680 GCA_004363605.1 Indri indri | reverse complement strand
ATTATTCTGTCTTCTTTTGAAAAGTTTCTGTTCATGTCCTTTGCCCACTTTTTGATAGGGTCGTTTGATTTTTTCTTGTTGATTTTCCTGAGTTCTAAGTAGATTCTAGTTATCAGCCCTTTATCGGATTTGTAGCATGCAAAAATTTTCTCCCATTCTGTAGGTTGTCTGTTTGCTCTTGTGACAGTTTCCTTGGCTGCCTTGTCACCTTTTCTAACCACTGTTCTTACTGTGCTCTACTTGTTAAGAGTCACCAAGGCTGGCCCTCATTCAAGGGCAGGGGAATTAGACATCATGTTTTATGGGAGAAATGTCAAAGAATTTGTGAACCTCAAAAGAAATTTATATACGGCAAAATACACTTTTATTTTTGGTGTATGGTCCTATGAGTTTTAATAAATGCATAGGTTCTTATAACTACCACCACTAACAGCATCCAAAACAATTCCAGCAAGCTAAAGAATTCCCTAGGGTTCCCCTTCTGTAGTCATGCATGTTCCTCGCCCCTGATCGCTAGAGACCACTGACCTGTTCTCTTTTCCTACAGTTTTGCTTTTTCTAGAATGCCATGTCAATAAAATCATTTAGCATGTAACCTTTTGAGACTGACTTCTCACTCTGCATAATGCCTTTGAAAGCCATCTGGGTTACTGGGTTTGTCAATAGTCCATTCCTTTTAATTGCTGAGTCGTATTCCACGGTACGGATGTCCCAGTTTGTTCATCCATTCACTCACTGAAGGACATGTGGGTGGTTTCTGGTTTTTGGTGATTACAAATAAAGCTGCTCTAAACATTTGTTTAGGGATTTTGTGTGAACGTAAGTTTTCATTTTTCTATGGTAAATACCTGGGTTGCTTTTGGGCAGAGAATTACCTAGCTCTCTCCTTAGCAGGATGGTTGGGAGGCTTTTTTATTCAGTAAATTATCCTTTGTCAAAGGAATCCATTACTCCAGTCTTTGAACTTCAGAGTATAAGCACGTGTTTTAAACACTGCCCATAAAAAGGACCATTCATTTAGAAATCAGTGTTTGTGGTTATTTTACTATTCTTGATTCTTAAGCCTCCCGAGGCCCCTCTGTGGATGAATCATGAGGCTAGGGCCTGGTGTTCCCCCGTGGCCTTGTCACCCTGAGCTCTGAGGCCACCCACTGCTGGTGGCAGTGAACCCTCATTCCAGAGCCTTACAGTGCCTGTGACAGAGCTGTGCTGCATGGGATCGTTTCTCAAACCCCACAGAGAAGCACAGATCACTAGAAATTCTATCAATTGGCAAAATGTAGTGAATAAATGAAGCAGGAAGCAGCACTGGAGAAATGCGGGTATGAAAGATGTGCTGTGACCATTGTGCATAGACACAGTGTGAGCAGTAACAGGGATGTGGCTGGAGGGACGTGGCTGTCGTCCTCTGCCACGTCACAGAGTAGAGCTTTAGAGAAGGAGGCAGCAGGAACGACAGGAGGGGGCAAAATATTTATGAAGTTCGGAAGCTAGAATATTAGAGGTCTGGTTTTTGAATGAGTTTTATCTTCTCCTTACAGAGGCAAAGCTAAGGGTTCTGAGATTGCCAAGGCCTCCAGGTGGCCCCCAGGGGAGCCCCCCTCGGCAGGGCTTCCTGCGCATTCCACATGTGCATGGCCCAGTGAAACTCAGCCTGGAAACTGCCTGAAATGCAAAACCAAAGCCCATCTTTCAGCTTCATTTCTCTTCTTCTGTCTCCTTGTCTGGGGATCCCAACTTTCCTTAGGATACTAGAGCGCATGCGTTAGGTCAGGGCCTAAATGGGGGAGTTCCGTGTGGTTCTCCAAGAGCCTTTAAAAACCGAGGATGTCAGCACGTGCATTCTCAAGGAACACACCAGGAAGTTAAATGTGCAGTTGTGCCTGACCTCCGCAGACGTCTTTCACTGACTGCGTATCTGTGAGTTCTGGCTCTATGTCAGGTTCTCTGCAGAGCACTTGGAAATCGAAGAATAAAGCAGGGGCCTTGTTGCCAGGAAGTCATAGGCCGTGATGATGTCAGGCTGGCCTGATCTCGTAACCTAGTCTTCTAATAGGTGTCACTTCATTTCTATGAAAAATGCACTCAGAGTTCCAAATAGTTGAGTCATAATGAACTTTTGAATGCCACCTGTGTGTAAATTGGGGATTGTGCTTTTGTTTGCAGGATGTTGTGATTGGCTTGTATTGAGTTGTGTTTCACTAGACCCTTTGGTTTGCGAGAAGAAATTTAGGATGGTGCCCTTTAGTCTCTCTCCATTTCCAGACCTTTCCTGACAGCCTGCTTCCTTGACCACCCAAGAGCTCAGGATTCCGGATCTGCTACCTGTGACTAGTCTTTTCCCTCTTAAATGACAGCCTCCCACTGAACCTCTTGCTTCTCTCATTCACCCAGTGTGCAGAATCTTCCACTGGGTTCCCTTTTAGACAAAGACGGGGGTTAGGTGGGCGATGGGGAGCTCTGGAGCATCCTGAGATTTTGAACTTTGCTTGTAACATTAGAGTTTGTGAACACCCTTTGGTCAAAGGCCCGGCCTCATGTCAGCGACAAGGGAGGACATAGATCAAAGCCTAGAACCTGTGTGTTTACATACCCCCCCATCAATTCCTTTGGTAGTCTGCTCTGCGGCAGGCCTGGAGAGAGGACCCCTGATCTGCAGTGTCCCCGCAAACCCCAGCAGTGACAAGTGCCCAGGCAGACTCCCCATCGGGTCTACTGTTCAGCCCTGACTTTTGAAAACATAATTTTGTCTTCCTGATTGGGTGTCTCTATCTCCCCCCTTGGTGAGCCATCTGTCCCCTGTGCCATAATCTGGGGCATAAAGTGGCAGCTCTGTTGTTGCTGCATGTAAACCGTTCTGTGGCTGAGACAGCCATGAGTAAGACCAGAGCTAATCCTCGAGGAGCGGGAAGGGGAAGGAGGGGCCACCCCAGGCCCCAGGCCTGAGGTTTCTTTGTGTCTCAGGGCTCTGGTATCTTTAAGCCTCTTTTCTTCCCCCACTCTCTTGGACAGCTATTGCTCTCATTTAAAAAAAAAAAAAAAAAAAAAAATCTCCTCGGCCTGCCTGGTCTCTAAAGCAGAACACTTCAGCCCCATTAAATTAACATATGCAGTTCTGCAAAGTCTAAACAGTTTAAATTTCATTGTTCTGGGCAGTGTTTGGGGCCTGAGTTTGCCAAAGCAGGAGAAATCTGCAAGGGGACAAAGAGAAGTTTTGCCCCCTGTGCATCCAGGACTGTGCTTTGCTTTCGCCTTCTTGGGCACGTAGGGAGAAAATGGGGACTCCTCAAAGGGGTTCTACCACACTTCATTTGTTCCCCAGCAAAAGGGGGATTGTTCAAATTCTGCTGCATGTGTCACTGGGGCCAAAAATCCCTCAGATGGAGAGAGGGCTCAGCTCTTTGGCCTGACGAGCTCTCTGGATGTATTCTAAAGCGTAGTTTGGTCTTATTGATCATTCATTATTGATTGAAGGGCCTTAGGTGTCATTAGTGTTTTAATGGTTTCCAATCAGTTTACATAAGGCTCAGTGTCATCAGTGGCTTGAGGACAGAACCCAGGAGGCAAACTACCCTAGCTCACCCCAATGCCCGTCATTCTGCAGCCTTTTTAGGGTGTGGGCTTCACTTTTTTGGGTAGGGTTCCTGGTTTGTCCCTCTGGGATCAATGACTGACAGTGTGTGGAGACGCAGTGTGACCTCCGCAAAGCACAGTGCTCCTGAGCCTGAGTCATTAGCTGTGCTGTTCATTTATCTGTTCATGCAACACTTCCGTATTGAGCACCTGCCGTGTGCTAGACTCTTTTAAGCACTGGAGAAACAACAGTGAATAAAACAGCTGGGAGAGATGCAAGAGAGATGGTAAAGAAAACAAATTAGCAGGTCATATGGCATGTGGGGAGGTGACCACTGCCCATCTCCCTTGGCCTCAGTTTCTTCATCTGCAAGATGAGAAAAGCAGGCTGCATCTCCAGTGTTCCTTGCTTCTAGCTCTGGCCTAGATTTCCTTATCAATTTTTTGCATGGCTTCATAAGAAAATCCAGTAGTCTTTCATATTTGCAGATATTTATTCGTAATAAGAATGCAGAAGCGCTTCCAACAGCGTGGTTCTGCGTCATTCTTTTTGGAGACAGTGATTGTGTCTGTCCAGGTGCACAGTGGGGTGTGGTGTCCATTCAGGATGTGACCAAGGCTGATCCTTGCTACTGGGGACTTGCTGAGCCCCGTGCTCCCACAAGTGGGCCGTGGGAAGGTGCTCAGGTAAACAGAGTCATGGGGCCTCCTCTGCATGGTGTGTAACGGGGCTGAGAGGCCAGGGAAGAAGGAGGGACCCGGTGCTTCTCAGGAAGCAGCTCAGCTTGCACAGTTTCTGGATACTGGGGACATGGAATAATTTCTCTCTTTGTCTCTCCTCGCTCAGAGCTTTCTGAATATGGGACTGCTGCTAGTGTTCATTAATATGTATTGTGCTTTTGGAATATATCGAACTGTTGCTTTCCCCTCAGTTTAAATCCAGCAGTTAATGAGTCCCCACCCAACGCCAGTCACTGGGCCAGGCGCAGGGGGTGTGAGGGTGAGCAAGTAGCAGACATGCCTTAGGGGCGCTTGCAGTGGGCTGCTTGGGGGACTGCCCGGTGCCCAGCGGCAGTGCCCAGGGCTGCGAGGCCTTTGTGCGAGGTGCCGTGCACCGGCAGAGCCAAGCGGTACATGTGCAGGGAGGGGCAGCTTCCCACCCGCAGAGGAGAGAACTTGCTTTTCTGTCTCCTGTCCTGTGAGCCACGAGGCAGGGCATGGAGCTGCAGGTGATGGATGCCCCCTCCACTTGGAATGCCAGAGAGATGGCAAAGGCTTGCTGTCCATGGGACAGCTGCCAGAGGCAGAGCCACCTGCCTGTAGGGCACTAGCTCTCGGCGGCTTTTGAGTGTGAACGTGTGAGCTTGCTGGATGCGGTTTGGGTGGCTGGTAGGCAGGACCCAGTGTGAGCGTGGCTCCTGCCATTCCCCTTTCTTGCCGAGGAGCCTTTGAGGTGGAGGGTGGGGTGGGGAGGGTGGGGTCTTGCAGGATGGTGGCAGAAATCGGGGTGGAGGGAAGATGGTGAGCAGATGCCAGGCCCCGAGGTCAGCCTTGTGGAGGAATGGCAGAGCAGGATGGCACAGCTTTTGAAGGTGAAAGGGCAGCAGGTGGCCTGGAGATGGCCCCTGCCCATGTGGCCCTGCTGCGTGCTGGGCCAGGAGAATCACTGCCTGCTCTTGAGACGGTTATGGGGGAGGGACATCCTTGGGGACTCTCCAGGAGGGCAGTAAATCACACCTGTTTTCTTCACTGCTGAGCTGCGGGAGGCATGGGTGGATGGGCAGGCAGGCACAGGTGCAGCACTAGGGAGCTGGAGCTGTCCTGGAGCCTGCGGACCCTAAAGGAAGAGCAGGTTTTGGGGGTGATGGAAGGTTCAGCGTGGGCACAGTGAGTGGAGCTGCAGGCTGCAGCCAGTTACTCTGGTGCTGCTTGTTACCTGCACCCGGAAGCCCGGGCGCCTCCGTGGCATTCTTAGCCTCAGTGACCTGGCAGTGTCCCTCCAGTCCAGCCTTGTCCCTTCCCGCTCTCTGCCTTGGTTGCTCACATTCCTGGCTGCTTCTTGCTCACTTGGCTTCTGCCTTCCCTCGGTCACCTCCTCCTCCCTTCTCCTGGCGGGGTCATCCGCATCTTTACAACCCTGGCATTGATTCACTCAGCCAATCATTCCACTGACACTTATTGCTGCATGTTAAGTGCCAGATGTGGCTGCAGGGTGCCGCCACCCACCCCCCGCCCCCATGCTGGTGGGTGCTCCCTTGGTTTCCTGTTCAGTGCAGCATAATGGCTCAAAAACAGGCTTTGGATCCCACAGTCATGCTTCCACTCTCTGTGCTTCGGTTTGTGCATCTGCCTTCCTGAGAGGGCGCTTGCAAGCCCTGAGTGATGGTACGTCTGGAAAGCACATAGGTGGCGCTTGGCCCACTCCTCTCCCTCCTGTTATCTCAGGGTGGGGGTTCTCTGCCTGGCCCTCAGTTCCCCTGTGAGCGTCAGACTGATGTGGTTGGGTGGCCTTAAAAAAGGGTAGTATTTAGTCAAGTCTGGAAAGAAGAGGTGAGTTTGGGTGGGTGGGAAAGGGAGGACGTTAGAGGCTTGGAGAGGGGGTGTGTGAGGTGAGTAGAGGCTGGTTTGGGAAGGGCCTTGGCTGGCAGGCCCAGGTGCCTGGCCTTGGTGAGCAGGATCGGTTCATCCATAATGAGCAGACCTGGGGTCAAGTTCCAGGGCTTTCAAGCAAATTGAGAAATGCAGCCAATGTATTTTGAGATCTAGTGTGGGCTAAATATCCAGGGAGATACGAAACCCAGTAAGTATCTGCCATTACTCATAATCTAGAAAGACCATTAACCTAGCCATTACCACCCTGTGTGATATATGTTATGACTGAGTAGTAAAAGTGTCTTGGGGGAAAATTTCAGCATCCTCAGAATACTTCCCTGAGACCGTGGCCGCTGGGTTTCTCTTTCGGCCTGGACACCAGCGAGTAGGAGGGGCCTCAGTGGTGGGACCCGTGAAGCAGGCACAGTGGCTGCTGGCCAAGGTGAGTCCTCTGTGGCTGGGAGCAAGTGTTTCACTTCACCTGACCGTGAGGAAACTCTGGGGGGTGGGAAGGGGTGGGTAGGGCAGCCTGATGTGACGCCCCCCAAACCAGCAAGGGCCTCCCCTCGGGATCTGTAGTCTTCCCTGGCATGTGCTCCCATCCGGTGCACTCTTTTAGAGGAAAAAAGTGTCGTCTTTGCCATGGTGTTAAGTGCAGGCATTTGACAGCGCACCCATCGCTGGCCTTTGCGTTCCAAATTTTCCTTAACACGTGCTGCGCTTCCTGCTGCTGACTCCCCACATTGGTGGCCTTGGCAGATTGTGCCCAGGAGAGAACTATGTTGAGCTGAGTCGAAAAGTGAAAGGTGGTCTGGTGAGAAGGGCTTTGCTTTGGATCCTGTAGCCAAAGGCCTAAGTAATTTGGTATTCTTAATTTGATATTCACGGCCCTCTTCACAAGCTGAATTCAGCCTGCCTGCCTTCCATCCCACTGTTCCCTGACACATGACCC
This sequence comes from Indri indri, assembly GCA_004363605.1. NCBI lineage: Eukaryota > Metazoa > Chordata > Mammalia > Primates > Indriidae > Indri > Indri indri. The sequence continues at coordinate 249,563 of RJWJ010000378.1, read as the reverse complement.
GGCTGTGCTCTGTGCCCCACACCGGTGCTCAGCTATTCCCCTGCCGCCGCGCTCTCTGCCATTTCCTGGGCTGGCTCTGGCAGGGTAGCCTCTGTCGAGGCTGCTGTGCCGCCCCTGGACAGAGGTAGCCCTCCTCCTCCTCGCCCTCCTGGTGATGGTCTCCGCTGCTCTCAGGTTCTCCTTCCCTTTAGGCTCTGATAACACGCGTGAGTCCCTTCTCCCTTGGGAGAGGAGGCTAGGATCCCACTCGGCCGTCTTCACGCCCCCCAAAACGCTTGCTGCTGCCGCCTGCGCCCTGTCTCAGCCATTTCCTTTCTTTTCTTTTTCCTTTTTTGTTTCAGATTTATAGTATTGCGGTTTTTTGATGAGTTCTCTATCCTGGTTCTAGGTTTCTGGTGTGTGTTTCCAAAAGTGACCTGAAGATTAAATCTGTAAAGGTCCGTTCCACCTCAGATATAATTCTTCATAGGGTACTGTCTAGTCTCTGAGGTACCCCTTCCCCCCAAAGACGCCCCTCTCCAGCGTCCTTTTATATAGCCGTGTTACTCCGTAAGGGGAGACCCCTGGCAGCCGACACGGGGAAGCTGATTCTGGAACATTGTGTCCTAGTGTGTTCCCAAAGCTGCACATGTTAGTAAAGGAAGTTTTGGGGATGCATGAGATAACTTGGTTTCAGGCATCTACACCCACCTTTTCCAAGTAAACTTTCATCTACAACTACATATTATAGGTTGGTTTTGTTTATTCTAGAGCAGAGATTGGCAAACTGTTTTAGGAGGGGCTAGGTAGTAAATATTTTCAGCTCAGCTGCAACCACTTTGCTGGAGTAACATGAAAGAAAATTTGTAGAGGATGATGGGCGTGGCCGGCTTTGGCTGATCCTGTTCTAGAAAATAGCAACCTAAAGAACCTGGCAAATAATCTTTCAGAGTACAAAGAAAATGAAATTGAAAAAGTTTCCTTTGTCATTGAAAAGCCAAGGACCAAGAAACATATGGGACATTTTGAGGTGGTGGGAATAGTCTACAGTGTAGACTCTACACCATGACTGTGGTGAGGGTCACATGAGGTGTACACGTGTCAGAATGCAACAAAATATACACTTAAAATACACACTTAAAAGCCAGGCATTTAATTGAATGTAAATTATACCTTCATAAAGTTGGCAAAAAAAAAATTTTGCTTCTTTCTGTGATGTGCTAGCTTATGGTAGACCGATATTCCTCCTAGAAACAACTGGTAGAAACTGAGTATACTATAAATAATATATAAGGAGACATTTAAGCAGCCAGCCAGAACCTGTGGGGTCAAGACCCTGAAAAAAGGAAAATGAATTGAGGTGAGCCCAGGATTCCCTGCTGATCTTCCCTTTGAGGAATTTGTTGATTTATAAGTAGTGAAGGGTGCTTTGAAGTTACAGTAATAAGGCATTTTGGTATTGGTGTAAGGATAGTCAGACAGGCCAATGGAATAGCATAGAGTCCCAAAACACACCCACGCATGTCGGCGATGACAGAGGTAACACTGCAGTGCAGTGGGAAAGGTTTGTCCTTTCAGTAAATGGTGGTCGGTCGGTCATCCTCATGGAAATAAATCAATCTTGACTCTTATCTCGCACTGTATACAAAACTCGATTCCACATGGATCATCTATCTAAAGGTGAAAGGTAAAACAAAAAACCTCCTAGAAGATAACAAAGGAAAATGTATTTATAGCTGGGGTAGGCAAATATTTTTAAACAGGACACAAAAGCACTAGCCATAAAGGAATAAATGGGATAATTTGGAGTACATTCAAATTAAGATCTTCTGTTCATCAAAGGATACCAATACGAGTGAAAAGGCAAGTCACAAAATGGGAGAAGGTATTTATGTGTTTTCTCTATGTATGTAAGAATTCAGCAAAGGACTCATATTCAAAAAATATAAAACTTCTACTAAATAAATGAGAAAAAGGCAGACAGCCTGTAGAAAAATGGAGAAAAGACTTGAATAGGTACTCCATTCAAGATGCTCTCCAAATGGCCAGTAAACTGTATTTATCAGGGAAATGCAAATTAAAACTATAGAAATACTACTGTACACTCTCACCAGAACGGTTAAAATTTAAAAGTGTGATAATATTAAGGGTTGGAAAAGATGTGGAACAAAAGGAACCCTCACATACCCACTTTTAAAAACCATGTAACAGGTATGAAGCTGAACCTAGGCATGGTCTTGGGCCCAACAGTTCTTCACCTAAATAGCAATCGAACAGATACGTATACATATATGCTCCAAAAGACATATACAAAAATGTTCACAGGAGCAATCTGTGCGAAAGCAAAAAACCTGAACAATGCAATGTTTACCAATAGTGGAGTGGATAATTAGAGTATATTTATACTATAGATTACTATATAGCCCTGACAATGGACATACTGTTGTATTCTCGTAACGTCACGGATGAATCTTACAGACATGCAGTTGAGTGAAAGAAGCTAGACACAGGAGAGTACATGATGCACATTTATATCAAGTTCAAGTGTAGGGAAAACTAATTTATAAATTTATAAGTGAAGATAGCAGCTACCTTTGGTGAGAAGGGGGTTTTAGTGGCTAGCTGGGAGTGGTGCAGGCTCTAGGGTGCTGGTAATGTTCTATTTCCTTATCTGAGTGGTGGTTGCATGGATGCGTGCACTGTGAAAATTCATTGATCTGTGTACTCTTCTGAATGTGTTGTACTTAAAGTTTACCCAGAGGGGAAAAAACAAACACAAAAATGAACAGATGGAAGCCATTGGTATAGAATGTCTTGGCTTTTGCCATTTGGGAATTTGCTGCCTGGGAAAGGAGAGGTGACAATAAAGTCCCTGAAGTTTTTAGATACTCTAACTTATTCAAGGTTATACAGTGGCAGATTTATCCTCATCCCTGAGCATAGTGAGTCCTTTAGCACCGTGGTCCCTGGGGAACCCAAGGACCAGGAAGCAGTGAAATAGCCATTTCTGTGGCCCTTTGTGCCCTTGGGAGACACTAGAGCTCCACGACCTCTGCTTTATCCATAATAGATGGTGCCGGCAGCCGGCAGAGCACCGTGGGCTGGAGGAAGGAAGCCAAAGGCTCCTTTTCCTCTCTCTTTCTTCCCTTCCTTCCTTCTCTTCTTTTCTTGCTGTGCTGCAAAGAGTCAGAATTCTTGCTAGGGAGTCCACACCCACAGATTAAAAAGACAGAAGGACATTTATTAAAAGGACAGATGTAAATTAGTATTTTATAGACAGACACAAATGCTAAGACTTCAGAAGGTCATAGAACCTAGACCTGTGGGCAGTGAGCAGAAAGCTGCTTTGAGCAGGCAGGAATTCCATTTGCAGAATCTGAAAGAGAAGATGTTTTAAAAACTTTATTCCGGGAAATAAATTGTATTCGGTTTAACAGCGCCGATTCCTGCCTGCCAGGGCACAGGTGTCTGCTCCCTGGGGGCATTTATCTAGGCAGTGGTGTTGGCTGGGATCACTCAGCAGTCAAGCCATGGCTGGCTTTGGTGAAGATGGTAGTCAAGTCAAAATAAAAAATGCCTTTTGCAAGCCCCAGGGTTTTCGGTCTGGCCCCATCTTGGTAGTAGGAAAGTCAAGGAAAGAAACCCTTGAGTTTATGGGAACAGAAAGATTCAAATATGCCTGCTGGTGGCATAATTAGGTTGACTGCAAAGTCAGAGTTTTCGTTTAAATGCTGCTTGTTTTTAGTCTAACCCAGGTAAGTTAAAAACCTAATTTACTCCGAAAAAAGTTGTCGTAAAAGAATTTGCTCTTGATTCTTTATGAGTGCTACTTCTCATATATCAAACTGGAGTTGGAAATTCTGTTCACCGATTTAACAGTCAATATGTTTAAATGGTATAGACTTTCTCCACCTATTTCACATTTAGAAAGTACTTCAAATGCTATACTTCTTGAGAAAATGATTCTGAATTATTTGGTTCAAGCAAAGGTTCAAAAAGCATTACTAGCTTAGGAAAGAGAGACTGTTTGGAAGCAGGTGCCCAGCCAGGCCCGCCTTTGCTGCACTCTTGGCTCTGACTCTGGCATTTTTTAATCCAGCGATTCAAGAGTTTTGCCCTTGCAGGGACTAGTTATCTTCCAGCGAGCCAAAAATAGGCACGAAATCAGTTGCTTTCAATGGTATCTCTGTAAAGTGTGTCATGAGGTTTTTTTTTTTCAATCGGGAGATCTTCCTGCTAATTTGGGAAGCAGCTGAGGAGACTCTCCAAGGCAGCTTGGGTGTTTCCTTGGTTTCCCCGAGAGTCGATCTTTCCCACCAACGATGCTGCAACCATTGACTTCTTCACTGTTATTTGGATTTTTAAAAATTGTATTCATCGAAGGTAAAGAAAATCCACTGGGGGTGCTGGCAGAACCCCACTGGAGTTTTTGTGAAGATTAGATGGATTAATCCGTGAGTAGCATCTAGATTGTACTTGGAATGCAGTGAATTCTCAAAAAATGGTTTGTTGCATAGGTATATTGTGAGCTAGCTACTGATGGACACTGTACCTGCAAAATCTGAACTCACAAAAATGCTGCAGGGTGGTTGGTAGTGTTTCTCATTGCACTGACAAGGAAGAAGAGCCTCAGAGAAGTAAAGTAACTTGTGTTAGGTCACACCGCTGGTGAACCACTGTGCTGAGGACTGAACCCGAGTCTTTCCTCTCTGTAACTGTTTCACAAACTGGGGCCTGAGCCTCCTGGAAGGTTTGTAGAAGTTTTCTTGGGGTGGAGGATGCCATGAGTTTTACAGTTTGAAAAATACTGCTTTATGCTGGAGGATGACAGATGTTTCCTATGAAGGGTCAAGTGATGTAGTTTGGATATTTGTCCCCTCTAAATCTTATATTGCAATCTGATCCCCTAAGTTGGGGGAGGGGCCTAGTGGAGATGCCTGGGCCATGGGGGCGGATCCCTCCTGAATGGATTGGTGCCATCCTCAGGTAATGGCTGAATCTCACTCTCAGTCCCCATGAGAGCTGCTTATTGAAAAGAACCTGGCACCTCCTCCTCTCTCTCTTGCTTCCTTCCCTTTGCCATGTCACACGCCTTCTGCCATGAGTGGAGGCTCCCTGAAACCCTCAGCAGATGCAGATGATGGTGCCATGCTTCTTGCACAGCCTGCAGAACCGTGAACCAGATGAACCTCTTTATAAATTACCCAGCCTCTGGTATTCCTTTATACAATGCAAAATGGACTAAGAAAGCCAGATAGTAAGTATTTTAGGCTTTGCGGGCCATGCAGTCTCTGTTGCAGCGACTCAACTCTGCCATTGCAGTGCAAAACACCACAGGCAATGCTTAAACAAATGGGTCTGTTTATGTTCCAATAAAACTTTGTTTATAGGAATAGGCCATGGGTCACATTTGGCCCATGGGTCATAGTTCTGTTCTCTTCAAGCCCCCGCATCCTTGGGTGCTTCCACTTCTCTGTTAGCAGCATCACTGCCTGTTTGCCTGTCTTCTTGAAAACTTTCCACTTTATTTGGTTAGCTGTCAAAGTCACACATACTACTCATGTTTGAGAGCTGCCATGTGCTGGGCACTGGGGATGGGGCAGTGGCAAGAGCAAAGTCCCTGACATCATGGAGCTGGCATGGGGTGGGAGACAGACAGGTGTATGTCAGGTGGTGAAGAGTATAAATAACAGGTGAAGGAGATAGAGAGTGGGTGCCCGGGGTGCTATTTCGTGTGGGGTAGTGGAGGGGGCACTCTGAAGACAGGGCACTGGAACACAGTCCTTCAGGAAGGGAGGGAGTAAACCACATGGCTCTCTGGGTGAAGAGCATTCCGGGCAGGGAGCACAGCCAGTGCAAGGGTCCTGAGGCAGGAGTGTGCTTAGCATGTTTGAGGCACAGCGAGGAGTCCAGAGTGGCTGGGGTACAGCGAGGAAAGGGAGGAGCTGTGAGAGAGAGGAGGGGAGTTTCATGTAGGACTTTATAGTGGGCAGCCCTGGGGGGTTTGAGCAGAGGAGTGTCACTATCTGACTCATACTACAAGGGATCCCTCTGGCTGCTGGGTGGAGAGAGCCTGTCGTGTGAGTAGGGGTGGATGCCGGGAGCCTTACTTGGAGGAGGATGGTGGGAGAAGCCCAGAGATTCCTGAATATGTTATGAAGCCAGAGCCACGTGCTTTCCCCGTGGATTGCAGGAGGAGGTGGGAGGAGGAAGAGGTCAAGGCTGATTGGAGGTTTTGGCTGGAGCAGCTGGAAGGACAGAGTTGCCCTTCGCTGAGATGGGAGACTGTGGGAGAGCAGGTTTATGGGGCTGGAGAGGAGCTCAGTTTGGGTAATTCAGTGGGGGCTGTCAGTTGGAAATCAAATGCAGATATCAAATAGGCCATGGACTTTCAAGTTAGGAGTTCAGGTTGGAGCCATACAGCGGAGAGTCAGCAAGGTTTAGATGGTCTTTAAGACCAGGGGCCATCTTGGATTGCCGAGGGAGTGAGTGCAGGGAGAGAGAGGGTGGGCGAGGTTGGAGCCCTCCCTATTCTTGCCCGATCTCCCACCCTGCTGGTTTCACTCCTCAAGACTCTTACCTGAAACCACATCAGTTGCTTCTTTCCAAATCTGTTGCCCAGAGAGCTACTAGGGAATCCTGGAGCGCAACCAGCCATGTCCCTGCCTCTGAAACCTCTGGTGTGTCTGGACAGCCTGCAGAAGAGTGCGCAGTCACCTCTGTCCTAGGCGATTTGCCCTGATCTGCCCTGCCAGCCACCCCACGTCCCACTCTCTCTCTGCCAGTGAGCAAAGCGCAGTGAAATGCTGTGGCTCTCGCTGCCCATCTTGGGGCTCCGTGGTTCTTCCTTCCTGGAGCCCACTCCCTCACTCAACATTATGTAATGCAATCTAGCCGCTGTGCTAAAGACTTGAAAGGATGCTAGAGTGGCGGGAATCATTGTAGTGGAAGGACTTACATCTTTTAAAAAGATTCCCTCAAGATGATGACGGTGTTGGGGACGTGGTCAGAGCCCTGCCGTGGCCCTGGCTGTCAGCCGTCTGCAGGGGTGGGGTGGTGATGCTGGATGGTATTGGAGATGCAGATGGAGGGAGTGGATGGGTTTTAGCTGTGAAGGAGGAGACCTGGATTGAAGAAGGGATGAGCCCAGCTGGTATCATGGTCGTGCCCAGCGGTGATCAGGTTCCCAGCAATGAAACAGACATCTTGGGGATGCCTGCGTGGACCCCAGAGCCACATCCCAGCAGGAGAGGAAATTCCAGGAGAGAACATAGGCAGGTGCCCAGGGCACCGTTGGGCCCACCAGTGTGCAACTTAGGAAGGGCAGATGGTTTTTACTTGCATATGCCAAGTCAAATCAACTGATGATGGCTCCCTGAGGTGCCATCTTGGGGTCAGGTCTCTGAAAAAAAGAATGTGATGATTGATTAGTCACGTCCACCAGGGAGGCATGGGGCCAAGTGTTTGCCATTCTTGTCTGGGAAGGTGCTTCTGAGCTGACCGAGAGCTGCCCTGACTGAGTTTAGGAGAGCTTGCTGTCCCCCCCACACTTGTGGGGAATTACGCTAGATGGATCACATGCCCACCAAGTTAGATCTGGCTTGAAATCAACCAGCTTAACTGCAAACTAACCAAATCTATTAATTAAAAAAAAAAATAGGGTAAGGCAAAAGTCACGGGTTTTCTCCTCCTGCTTTGGAGGTGACCCCTCACATTGTTGTCTGTGTTTTACGTCATGGAGTGAATTCCACAGAAGCTTCTAGTGTAAATGAAAACAAAACATCTGAGAGAAAAGACTTCCAAAGTGGCAGGAGATTTCCTTCACCCAAAAGAAATAATGTTTGTGGAAGTATCTTGAGCACTGTCTAGTGCTCTATAAATGTAAGGACTTATTACCATGCACTGCTTGAGGAAAACCAGCTCGGGCATAATGCTAACAATTACAGAACAGACCTGCCTCATTACTCTTCCTTCCTACAATTAAGTTCCTCCCCTTGGAACTTGGAGAGAACCTTCTGAAGATGGGCTTTGCCTGAGCTGGGTGAGTCCTGGCTGGGGAGGGCAGGCTGAAGGCCGGGAAACGTGGCTTACAGAGATGATCATCCGTCATTCTGATGGCCAGTTTATCTGGGAGGGACCCAGCCCATGAAAAGTTGGCTGTTGCCTGTGTGCTTGGCATGGGTGATTGGCTTCATGTGTGGGGGTGGGCAAACCAGGCACTTTGCCTGCCGGGCAGCCTGCTGTTCATGGGCACAGTCCCCTGCCAGCAGGGAGGCCTCCTTGGGAGACTGTGTCAAGGTCAGGGGATCTTGGTGAATGCAGCCTCAGAGCTAGTATCTTTTCCTGACCAGTGAGTGAGTGTCATAGTCCATTTGTGTTGCTATAAAGGAATATCTGAGGCTGGGTTATTTATAAAGACAAGAGGTTTATTTGGTTGTGCAGGCTGTACAAAAAACATGGCGCCAGCGTCTGCTTTTGGTGAGGGCGTCAGGGTGGAAGGCGCATGGGAGCAGGTGTGTGCACATATCACATGGTGAGAGAGGAAGCAGGGAGGGAGGAACTAAGAGTTTTTAACAACCAGCTCTTATGGGAACTAACCGAGTGAGAACTCACTCATTGCTAGGAGGTTGGCACCAAGCCATTCATGAGGGATCCACCTCCTGGCCCAAATGCGTCCCATTAGGCCCCACCTCCAATACTAGGATCAAATTTCAACATCGGACTTGGAGAGATCGAATATCCAAACCATGGCAGTGAGTGAGTGAGTGTGGAATTGGATCAGGGAGGTGACACATGGGCTGGCTTGGAGAGGAGACATTCCCCACGGCCTCCTGAGCTACTCCCCTGCCCTTGCTGTTCTAAGGACAGCCAGGTCCCAAATGCTTCTGGGTGCTGATCTCTCTGTAAGATTTTGCTGCTTCTGCCTTTCTCCAAAGAGGTGTGGGACCAAATCTTTCATATTTTTTTTTGTAAATAGGTGAAACATTATAAACAGTAAGGTACAAATAATTTTCCCTACTGGTGTTTAATAGGAACAGGATATGACATACGCATTGTTAGTAATCATTCAAAGGAAACTCTCTATGGTCCCCTAGGGCTGAGGGTACTCAAGGAAGGACCAACTTGGAAGAGTTCAGGCCTTCTCAGAGAAAGTGTAGTTGAGTGCACAGGATGGCAGGGAATTTCACTGGTTTAGGTGGTCTGCAGTCAGGGAAACAAGAAGCAACCTCCAGAGCTCAGGGAGTGGGTGAGCCACAGCCAGTGCTGGCGTGTGGGCGTGCGGGGCAGTGGGGCAGCGGTGCGGGTAGGATATCTGGGGTACACAGTGGTAGGAGGACCATGGGAGGCAAACCTAGGGTCAGAGGATGAGTGACCAGAGGGAACCAGGGTACAGAGGGCAGAAGGCCTGGAGCACCAGATGTGCATACTGAGAGGTGATTGCTGTGCTATGCAGGGGCAGTGAGCTCGCTAGGAGACAGAACATTCTGGGTGTAGGGGTAGGGCAGAGCCCCACAGATGTCCTTCCCCTTCCCTACCTCCCCTTCCTCCTGCAATGTTCCCTCCAGCCAGAGTCCTTTTTTGAGAAGCTTAACATCCATCATGCTCACCATGAAAGAGAAATGCCTGAAGGCATTCCTTCCATTATTGCAGAGCAAGTATTGAAGGGTGAATTTGGAGCCGAAGGCAATACTGGCATGCCTGGGTTGCCCTTCCCTGCAGCTGCTGTACCGTGGCCCCAAGACATCTGTGAGGATATAGGCTTCCCCCTCCCTCCAGGCCACCCTGTTTGCTTCAGTGCATGACATTACACAGGGCCCGGCTCTTCTTACAAGACCACAGCTTTGCCTTAAGGACAGATGCCTAGGGGAGGGGGATACGATACTCTCTCATCGGCCTGCCAACAGCCTGAGCTGAAAGGAACCGAGTTGGAGCAGGCTGTCACTCCTGCTGGAGATGTGTGCCACTTTAGGACCTTAACCTGACCCGTCACGGTTCAGGCAGCGGCAACTCTGATGGCTCACAGAGGGCGCCACCCCTCTCCCACGTTCCCTCTCTCCTGCTTGCTTCAAGCCAACTGGAGGTGCAAAACACTTGAAGGATGTGTGTTTCCGCAGTCCTGGACGACTGCTCCCATCGCAGCTCGAGGAGTTCCTGGAAGGAACGCTTCTTGCTTGGTGCACCTGCTGGGCAGGTTCTGTAGCTGTCGCCATGAACTCTCTGGGTGGACATGCCTATAGAGGTAGGGTGGCTGCCAGGTGTAGCTTTGGTCTCCCTCTACCTGGGCCCCGGCCCTTGGAGACTCTGGCTTAATGGATCTGAATTGGGGTGCTGGCATCATTATTACTTAATAGCACCTCTGCCTGCCGCCGTGTGGTTTTAAAGTGAAGCCAAGGTTGAGAACTCTGTTTTGAGCCAGTCTCTGCCCCATGGGGTGGGCCACCACCCACTCGTGCACAACCCTGTTTCCTTGTTAGTGTGCTTCATTTACATTGGCTATGAGCATTTTGATGGCAGGAATTGTTTTCATTCTCTTGCATATCTGTCCCCTACTCTGTCCTTGGCAAACAGCAGCTTCTCCAGAGCTTGCACTGCACCCGCCAGCCTCGGTTCCCTGGAGTAGGAGAGTTGATGGCACCCCCAGGTTTACTGCAGAGTCACCCCAGAAGCTCACTGTTTCCACCCGGAGATCTGACTTTCTTAACTTTATCAGGGTCCAACTTTTACTTGCCAAAGGAGGGAATGAGGGCAATTAGTCTTGCAGAGGATGGCTGTCAGGCAAAGGCAACTGCCAGTGGTTACCTTTGTCTTGGGACACTTGACCTGGTAACAGGGAGGCGTGGTTGTTTGTAAACCTGAGTTCTCCAGGAGTTCATTTACACACTGAAAGGAGTCCCTGCCGTCCTCACTTAATTTGGCGGGAAGGATTCATACCAGTGTAAAGCTAGTCCAGAGGAATGTCCCTTTTGGGTTTAGAACAGTCTTTGCCTTGGTAGGATCTCACATGAGCTATCTTGGCCTATTCCAGTTGACAACGGTCTGCCTGGTTTAGACAATCTAGCTGTTCTCTCTGCAGTGTAATGGGGAGGGGCTGGGGCACATCTGTCTTTGACCATGGTTCTCAGAGTGTGGTCCCTGCAACTTTCTGACTCCCCTCCCCTTCTCAACCTAGTAATCCAGCAATTTTGGGGCTGAGAAGAGGCATTCTGAGTCTTAAAAAGCCCTCAAGTGGCTTATACATGCTTAAGTTTGAGAACCACTGCTCTCTCCAGTAGTCAAACTGGATGGACACCTCAGTGCATCATAGCCCAGCTTGTATTTTCTTCTCTCACTCTTTTTTTTAGCCTCTAACCCGTTTAACCTCTACCCAACCTTCTGTCCTTCATGTGTGCCCTTTTAATCAGGTCCGTGTTCCTGGCCAAGGTCATATGTCACTTCCTTTGTGAGGTCTGGGCTGACCCCTTGCTCCAGCAGTGTGCGGGGGCTCTTGCACCGTCTCTGACCTGCACTGCGTGTGGTCCCCACGTCAGCATCGCTGGGTGCGTGTTAGAATATGACATCCTGGCCCCGCCACACCTACTGGAGCACAATCTACATTTCACAAGATCTGTAGGTAATTCCCATCCACTTCAAAGGTTAGGAAGCATTGGTCAAACCACCCTGATTATATTAAAATAAGTCAGTTTTTCATCGATTACATCTTTAGTAATATTTATTCATTAGGAAAAAATGGGAAATATAGAAGAGCCTGAAGAAACAAAGGCACCCAAGTTAAGGAGAGGTGGCATGTTCCATGGACAGTGACATGAGCAGCTCTCTGGGTGTCACTGTTGTTGTACCCGTTCCACCTTTGTTCTAGGAGGGGCTCTACTCAGATGACCTATTTCTGAGACAGAAGCCATGTGTTAAACAACAGCTAACACCAAGTCTTGCATGGGGCACGTGTTCAATAACTCTTTAGTAGGATTCTCTACTACTGTGAACGTATTGTCTCCTTTCTGGAAATTGAAGTCCCCAGTATGTTAATGAGACAGATCAGGGCTGTTTATGCCTGAGCTTTTCATGGCTGCTAAATCTTGGTGCGGTGACCAGAATGTCTCATCTGGAACCTCTGTGGTTGGTTTTGCTGAGGGACAGCGAAGCTTGGTGGGAAACTACTGTATGCAGCTCTCATTCACTGCCAAGACCACTGAGTGCCAGAACACACTCAGGCTCACTGTGAAAGCTAATTGCTAATCTGATTGAGGTTTGACTGGACTGAGCGTATGAATGAGAGGGGATTCGGGGAGAGAGGGAACTGCCTGCCTGCCACTCAGGCTCAGAGATAAGGGACTAATTTAATGAATGCTGTGAGGGGCCCTAGCAGCTGTGAGAAGCATCCAAAGCATTCCGGGGACCACCTTCAGGCCAGTACCCCGGCTCTGCGCCGTGTCTTTGAGTGGGTGTGCCTGAGGCCTGTCCCCACTCCTTGGCCTTGCCAAGTGGTTAGGGCCTGGCCTAGGCTCAGGATGTACATGGAAGTCGCCTCGTGGAAACAGCTGTGACCTTGGAGTCATAAACTCAATGTTCTAGACCTGTCCAGCATTTCCTAGCTCTGTCCCCATTGTCCAGCTTTGCTCATTGGTAGGAGCCAAAGACAGCTGCCTCGGGGAAGTGCTCAGCTTGCCCTCTGTGGATGCTGCCATCACATCACTGTTCCCGGTCTCCAGGTGTGCAGAAACTTGGGTGCCCCTGTGCTCCTTGCAGCCTCTTTTGCTGGACAGTGGAAGCTCTGCACGGTCAATGGGGGGCCCAGAGTGTAAGCAGCCCACTCAGCCATTACCTTCTGTGAGGGTGCGTGGGAACCAGGTCGTATGCATGCACATGACGGCCTGGGCATCTCACTGGGAGAACGGCATGAGTGTTGGGGCTGCCGTGCAGGACATAGGATGTGTTCATGTACCAGACACATCACATCTGGAGCTGCAGTGTCTGCTGGGCCAGAGCATTTCTCTTCAACATCTGGGAGCGATTGCTCTCTGCCTAAAACCAAACCGTGAGGCAGCCACGAGAAACTCCACGTTTAGGCAAATGATAAAAACCAGCAGGCAGTTGTGCTCACATGTGCACCTCCACGAGGATGGCAGGTATAACCTGTTTTCCAGAAACATCCCAAGTCCCTTCACCTTGGGTGCTCAACCAGAGAGGGACCTGAGCTGACTCCTGTCACCGTGCGCCGCTGCCTGCGACTGAAGCCACTTGAACTGTTTCTGGGACCTGAAGAAAATTTTGATTTCGACTCTTTTAAAAGCCATCATTGCAGTATGCTTTTTGGATGTGAAGTAGCTCTAGATCTCAATAAGATGATGGTGGGTCTGAATCTCTGAGATGATAATTCATAAGCCTTAATTTCGCAGTAGATTCTCACCAGAAAATAAACTATGTTTAAAATTTTCACTGATTCCTGAACCTTGATCCTCAGCAGTCTTAGACTGAAAGTTACTTTTGTATCAAAGGTAAGGTTCTCCAGACTCTCAAATGAGCTAACTCAGGACATTCCCAGAGCAATGTACCGATGATTTTTATTTTTTGTTACAGAAATGCTCCTCCTGCACGGTAAAAGTGACCCCAAGACACCCCGGACCTGGTTACAGTGACAGCCCTGCTTGGGGCTAGTGTATAATGTGAATAATCCTAGAAGGGGTGTGGACTCTTTGATTCCAAATATTTTTCAGACATGAATTAAAGATGACAATATGTTTGGGGGTTTTTCAGGGAATATTTGCTAGGGCATATGCCATTACAAATGGAAGTGTTTCACTTTTGCTGTCCCTCGAACGTGTCTCTTTGGAAGGGCCGTTCTGCGGCACCCTGAAGCTCTTGGGGAGATATGTCCCAAAGACGTGTGGTCTTCTGCTCATGAGCAAGGGCCGTTTTCTTTCTTTCTTTTTTCTCTTTCAATTAAAAATGTGCAAGTGGTAATTTAGAAATACATGGATGCCTGTGGATTTTAAAATTGGATTTAAAAAGTTGTGGCAGAGAGAACAGGGACCAGCCTTTAATGACAGCTCTCACCACCCTGCACTTTGTGATGCCAGGTGGGGGAGGCGTCACCACTGAACAGGGCTCCTGTAACCGGGGTGTCAGGTGTCTCATCATGGGGCTCTCCGTGTGCCATGGAGGTGGAAAGGAGGGAACACAGTGGAAGCAGCGGGTGCCGACTGAGGTACCTGGGACTCTGAGGATCTTAAAGGCAGCCCAAACCCCAGTTTATGAGCTCTTAAAGAGCAGAGGTGTTTTGTTAAGGGATTTTGACTGACCACTAAACCAGGGCTGTCTGGTCACGGAGTTAATGAATTACTAAGGGAATGGAGGTGAGTAAATTACACTGCTGATTTCACGCTGCTAATTCTGAAATCCTCTGGTTATTGAGAAGGTGTAGGTGGAGTGTTAAATACAGTGAAACTGAATGAAGAAACTGCACGTTCAATCATATAGTCCTGGGAAAAAGGACCACTGAGTCACCTGAGCCAGGGTCCGGATGCATAGTAGAAATGAGCCAGGTGGGCAGGTGGCTCCGGGAGGGCTGCTAGCGTGTGCTTGGAATGAAGGGTGGTGCTGCTCAGCCTGGAAGGGACAGCCCAGGGTTTCTGGATGTTTCCATTCTTTAAGAGAAACCAGAAAACTGGATTTTTATGTACAATCTTTTTACTTTTAACTATTGGCAAGTAACCAAAAATATTTTAAAATGCCATACAGGCCCAAACCGAGTATGACAGTGAGCTGCCAGTTGCACCCTGACGTCCTCTAGGCTCTGGCGTTTCATAGCTGCGATAGCGGGCTGGCCCGAGGCTGGCTTGCTTTTCCTCTCGACGGGCCGTTGTCTGGGGGTGCTCTGCAATGATTCCTGTGTTCAGGGTTTTCCTGGCCAGCATGCAGCTCACCCTCTAGTATTCTTGAAAGCTCTTCCTAGAAGTCCGCAGTCACGGCCAGCTGGACTTCCTCTGAGGTGTGGCTTCTGCTCCTGGGCCTTCGTGTCATGGACGCCAGGTGGAGGTGGATTCTTGGCCTGTTTGTGTGTTTTGCTAGGATCTCAGTTGGACCTGCACTTGGACCCTGGGACATACTCGCTCAGCGTGAGGAACACCACGGGGAGAAATGTGGGGTGGGACCGAGAGCTGGGGGAGGGCTGAACAGGGAGAAGTTCCCAAGAAATTAGGACCCCTGAGTTTCTGCTCTTGGTTTTCAGCCCATCCCGAGCCTTCCGCACTCCCCCAGGGGAGCTGAAGTGGTATCTCCCGCACCGTTTTTTAGGGTGGGGTCTCAGGTTCCTGCATCGGATCATCTGTGGATGGTGGGAAAGTGCAGTGTCCTGGGCCCTTCCTGCCCAGACCCACAGGATTTTACATGCTCCCCGGGAGGTTATTGTGCACACTGAAGTTTGAAAAGCCCGGATGAGGGGATGGTAGAGGCACTGGGCAGCAGGGTCTTGTGATTCCAAGTCGTGTCTATGGGCCCCGCCATGCAGGAATGCAAGCGGATCAGAGGAGCCGGCAGTCAACCGGCCGGCTTGGCTCACGGCCCAGAACCCAACAGGAAGTGTTAAGTGGTGGCCCGCCCCAGCGCCTGCTTCATGGGCATGCAGCGAGTGCGGTCGCACAGGCCCCACACTCAGAAAGGGCCCCTGCACTTGGGGTTTAATGCTCTGTAGCCACAGTCTTGAAATTCTTAATTTTATTTTTGAATTTGTGTCTTTTGAGTAAAGGCTGATAGGCTGATAGGGCGGGTGCTGGGGGCTGGGGTGTCTCCGCCTGTCCACCGCCCCATGATGGGTGGTCTGCTCTCCACACCCCACCCCGCCCAGGGACTTCTGCTGCCCTTTACCCTGCAGGGTCCTGGATGCAGGTGCAGAGAGGATTAGGGTTGGGCATGTGTCCCATGTGCTAAGTGGCAGGGCTGGGGCCGTGGGCACCTGTGAGGCTCTGTAGGTGCCTGGTGAGTATCCCTGTGCCCAAGGAAGTGCAGTGGTAAATAGCAGATTAAGAAAACACCATGGCAGAGCAAAGGAGAGACTGTTGATGAAAAGAGAAAGATTTTTTTTCCTGCTTTTTGAACATGGGGCTCCACGTTTTTAGTTTGCACTACACGTTTTGGATCCCGAGTGAATCTGTGCATGAATCCTGTTCTTGATGGATCTGTCTTGTTGGTGGCTCACGTCAATGAAACAACGTGACCCTGCCCTTTGGTTTTCTCTTTCTCTCCCTTTTAACAACTCTTCGTTCTGAAAATATCTGAAGTCTTCCATATGTTTGCAAGTTTCTTTATATTATACATTCTAGTATTTTTCTTTGAATTAATGAGAATAACAGTGATTTTTGAAAAATAATGCAATAATATATTAAAAGTTCCTTGTAATTTTTATGCAAGAGTTTTGAGGATTCGAAGAGAATGGGTGAGAGCTATCCTATTTACATCGTTTCTCTGGTAATTAAATGTTCAACTTTCACTGCATGGATTTGGTTATGTAGTTTGGCCATCTAGGAGTGGTTTGCATGGCCTTGCCTTGTTAGGCAGGGTAATAAATAAGCAGAATATATCTGGGACACGGTATGTGCTAAGGGAATGTTTGCAATAAGAACGGGAGGGGAGGATTAGAGTGTGCATGTATTGGCAAAGGTTTTCATTATTGGAAAGGATGAGCAACTGATAATGTTGGGCCTAATTATTTTCAAGTGACAGTTGTCATAGTCTGTGTCTCCTCTGATGGCTCATCAGCACTGGCCAGTCCACCACGTTCTATTGGAAGCACTCTTCCCTTGGCTTGTGTGACAGCCTCCCTTGGTTTTTCTCTGGTCCCCATGGCTGCTCCTTCTTAGTCTCATTTACTTTGACCCAATCTTTAAATGTTGCAATTGCCAAGGGCTTACTCCTTTGCCGTTCTTTCTTCCTCATTCTGTATTCTGTTGCACAGTAGCTAAGACCATGGGCTCAGGAGCCAGCTGTTTGGGTTTAGTTGCTACTAATTGTGGCAATCTTGGGCAAGTTGTTTGGTCAAATTATAGTTTTCTGTGAGCTTGAGCTCCCCAGTTTTGTATCAAGTAAAGATGAAATAATAATGATAATGATGATACCTTCCTCCTAAACTTGTGTGAGGATTAAATAATTCACATCAGTTTGTGTGAGTGAATCGTAAATATTTTTAGCTATTAGAAGTTAGATGTTTGGGCCTCTGCTTCTGGCTGTAATAAACTAGCTTGTAGCAGACCAATCCTCCTACTCAAAACAACAGAGAAGGTAGCCAAAGGACCAAAAGTATTTGTCTGAAGGCTCCAGAGAGCTGCCGAAGTGGCTGAGACTTAACAGGCCAAGACCCCAGAGAGAAAGCAAACTCATTGAGTCTGACGTTCTAAGTTGCTTTTTACCTTGATGCACTTACCAGTTCCTCAGTGGCAGGTGCGGGGACTACAAAGGCAAGCAGAAAGTGACTAAGAAGAGGCTGAGAAGTTACACAGAGCCAGCAGCAGTTTTATTCCACCACTTACTGTTTTGCTCAAGCAAAGAACTAAAGATTTTGCCTGTGTTGGACACCTCCACGTCCAATCAGTCACCGAGTCCAGTGACTTTTCCTTCCTCCCTCCCCACCCCCCTTCCCTGTATCACTCCTCTTTCTTTCCTTCTCTCCATTTCCACTGCTTCCACCATTGTCCAAGCCACCTTCAAATTGTCTTCGATTCTTCATTTGTCTTCTGCCTTCCATTCCCACATGGCAAAACTGGTTCCACACACATTTGCTTACAGCCATCCCACTGCACAGCTTCTCATTGCCCTAGGATCAAGTCTAGTCTACTGTGGCCAGGAAGCCTCCCTGCTCTGGAGCCCTTGGTACCTCCACGACTCAAACTCCTCCTTGTGGCAGGGCTTTTGCATCCAACATGCCTCAGTCCCTGCAACCCACACCCCTCCCCCAATGAGAACAAGAACAGAGACAACAAAGGTGACTAACCCACTGTGCTCACTTCCCCGAGCTCTGACCAGCTTCTGGGAGATCAGTCCTGCCCATGCCCCCCGAGTCTCCCTGTGACCTGGTCTGTCTGGCTCATGGCTGTTTCCCCCGGACACAGCGTAGTGCCTGGCGCAGAGAAGGAGCACAGGAAAGGACTTTTAATCTGAATTGGTGAATAAATGAATGATAATGAACAATAAGAATCTTGAAACATAGTGCTGATGCTATTTTTGAACTTGAATAAAGAGAAAGTGGAAAAAGGTACCTACAAACCTAAGTAAATATATTCCAGCTTTTTCAAGAGAAAAGTTTAATGTATTTTTGGCTATTTATTTAATGATAAAAAAGTATTTAAAATAATTCAAATATTTACCTATTTACCAGATTACCACTCCCTCTAAACCTAAGCTTTTAATGGGTAGAAGCTTGCCTTTGTCTTTCTTGCAGAATTTGGCAGAGGCCTTTGCCTTTGGTCAGTGAGCTAGGCATTTTTGTTGACTTAAATAGAGATCTGGGACTTGATTTGGAACCTGCCTAAATCAATTTCAGGACATTGTTGCTCTTGCTTAGGTTGGTGGCCACAAATAACAATTTATTAAAGGTTTCTGAGGAAGTAAAATCCAACCCTTTCAAGGTAAATACATTCATGTGATTTTATAAACCATATATATGCTGGATCTTCAAAAATAATTCTTGTACTTCACCCTAAAACATTTAGTAAAGTACCTGTGATGTACTTGTTCCGGAGGCTAAATGGGCCCCCAGGACTTAAAAGTTTAAAACCAACAGACCCTGTTTTCTTCTGATATCGTGTAAATCAGTTTCATGTGGTCTTTCTTTTAAGAAAACTGACCAAGTGTTACTTGTATTTTTAAAATATGTAAACTCGATTAGAACTTTATATGAAACTAATAATTTTTTGTTGTGAAATGCATCATGTATACAAAGGAATAGGCGTGAAAGGTGTGTATGTATAGTTTGAAGGATAATGAAATGATACCACATCCTCACTGTCACCTTAGGAAGTGGCAGAAGGTGGCCCCAGAGCATCCACCCTCCACCTTGTCCCTTTGCAGTGGTTTGCAGTGGTTGTGACCGGCATGGGGGAACCATAGCCTGTAAAAGCCGGGATTTTGTGTTGATTTTATTAAGAATCGTGAAAGGGACGCGTGGCACTGCTTGTTGGAAAGCTCTCTTCCCTAACATTTTTTGCTTGTCGTCTAAGTCCAGTTTCTTGTCTCTGCCGCATTTAGAAGGAACCACAAAATCTAAGGAAGCCACAAGCTTCATGGCTGCCTAGCAACGAAAGTACCATTTGAGGGGAGAGACAGGCGTAGCTGTCTTAGAACTGACCAACTGAAACATGCGACTGCTTTTGTGCGGCTCCTAGAGCTGTGATGAGCCCAAATCGGGGCCCTCAGGAGGCCCACAGTAAACCTGGGCCTGGAGAGAGGCGGGTTCCACAGCAGCGCTTCATTTCTGAGCCAGGAGCCAGGCCAGCTTCGTGGGCATGTGACCAGTGCAACCAGAAGGGTCCTGTGCTTGTAGCTGCTATCTTGAAATTCTTCGTAAATTTGTCTTTCATTTTGCATTTTGTAAGTGACTGTTGAGGGGTCCATGGAACATGCTCTGGGGGCTTGGAGCTTCACCCCATGTCTTGCCTCCAGCTGCCGCTTTCCCTCCCTGGGAGAGGTTCTCAGCTGACCGCTCTTGGCTCTGCTTGGGCTCCCCCTCCTTGCTTTTGCCCAGCAACTGCTGCTGGCCTCTGTATCCAGGCGGGGTTTGGGCTCAGGGAGGGTCAGGGCTAGGTGTGTGTGTTCTCTGTGGCGTCTCAGGGCTGGGCACATGACGGCCATCCCTGCCTTGAGCTGGCAGTGTCATGGGTGCATTCAGTGGGCAACTTGGTGGGGATGAACCTCCCACCCAGCCCCCATCCACTCGCAGAATGTTTCAAGTGTGAAAGTTGCACTCCCTGTCTGCCGTGGGACAGCAGGCTTGTGGGAGGAGGAGATGGATTTCAAGTCAGAACCACTGACATTGCTCACGAGCCTATGGGTCTACTGGGCAGTTCTGGTTGGGCCAGTTTGGCTGATTTCTGCTGGGCTCTCTCCTGTGTCTGTCACCAGCTGGTGGGTCATCTGGAGACTTTATGATCCAGGTTGCCCTCACTTGACATGTGACAGTTGGCAGACTCTGGGAAGGAGCCTGAGACATTCACCCTCCGGCGGGCTAACCCCAGTGTCTTCAGGTGGTGGCAGAGTTCCAAGAGTAACCAGAGAGGATGGCCCTAGTGAGCAGGTGCCTTTCAGGTCTCTGCTAGGTCACATTTGCTACTGCTCCATTGGCCAAAGCAAAACACCAGCCAGCGCAGACTCCAGGGCTAGAGGAAGAATCTGCCTCTCGAGGGAAGGAGCTGCAAAATCACCCTGTGAGGTTGTGGACGCAGGGCTGGGGGAACCCATTCAATGACATAAGCAAATGACATTTATTTGAGCTTTTCTTTAGGTTTTTTTTTTTTTCTCCTTAAAATCAGCATATATTTCCCAACTTTTGAACTATTACCAAACTTAGTTTAAAGGGTAGCCCTAGTGTGTGTATTTATAGAATGGGTCTGTGCAAACCTATTTCACAGTTACACAGAAATTTTGTTGCCTAGCCTGGGGATTACCTGCTGCCAGAACCTAGGTAATCATTAAACCACCCAGTAACATGACACTTCCCTGGAGTAAGAAACGAAAAAATACATATATGGAGATGGGACATCAGCCTTATTTCAGATGGCTGGACTTTTTCAAGATGAGGAGCCCTCCCTTTCTTTTTGAATGCACTGTCTCTTTAGGAACAATCAAAGGAACACCAGAGTGGCTTTGCGTAGCCTCTCTACGAGGAGGAGCAGAGGTCTCTTTCTATGTCTTCAGAGAACGAGGGCCCATTTTATTGGTGTGTTTTGACCTGAGTGGTCAAAATCCAGGCTATTTGGAAGGACCCTTATTGTGGATCTGGGAGGGGCTCGCCCCTGAACACCCCACCCCCTAGCAGAATCCTGGCCGCGGGTTTACAGACTTGAGCTATGAGCGCCTGCAACCTGATCTGAAGTCTTCCTGCTACGCTGGTGTCACTGCCCCTAAATTTCCCTAATCGCTGCGCTTCCATAATAGCCCTGTAACGTTATCTTCCCACATGGCTCCTGGCTTTGCCTTATGTCCTGAAGTGCCCGGCAATGTCCTGGCCACCAAATCTACAGCCAAGAAAAAGTGCAGGGGACATGCTGCCTGGGGATCAGGGTTGACATGAAGATTGTCGGAGTCAGGAAATTCCAGGGCCCTTAAGTCATTCGGGAAGACATTTGACGTGAGAGGCCAAGGGAGGGGATCAGGTTGCGTCTGCGCAAGTAGGAATTGAGGTTCCCCATCAGGGACTGGCCTGGCAGGGAGGTGTCTGAGTCCTTCACTCTGTAGGGAAAATTTGTATATTTCTGTCCGAATCTTTATAACAACCAGACTGGAATAAATCACCACTCACCGCCTATTTGCATTGCTTTTGCATTCTTTTGGAAGTTTACTACTCTTAGTTATCACTGACAAGATGGAAGAATTCACTTAGTGTACCTATCCATTTGTTTGTAAAAATGATACGTAAACCCGACCCCCTCAAATATTTAGGGATTTTACTGTTTCAATGTATCAGTCCCGCCAAGAAGTACTTTATTCTTACTCCTTGGCTCATGTGATGGTTTAAATATTAATCTCATGTGTCTCGGGTGTAATGATCTGGCAGGGCTCGTGCAGTGGAGTGGCTCAGCAGTGTGACTCATGTGGTGTCTTCACAGGCCACTGTGTTATTAGGATCCCCTTCGTGCACACGTGTCCCGTCTCCCTGGGGCAGGTGACCTCTGAACCTGCCCTCCTTCTCCTGCAGCGCTGCTGTGCGACTCCACGCGGACTGCCCGAGGGGTAGAGAGGCACAAATTCATCTTTTCTTTTTCAGCTGAGAAACTCACTAGCACAAATGGGCAGGGACTTGCTACCCATTAATTGGAGGATTGGGGTTGTGACATTTGGCTTAGGGAATAACGGCAGTCTCTATCCTGGAAGGGAGATGGGCAGTTTGGTGGAGGATGCTCATTATTGCAGAAGGAATATAACTGAGGATGAACTTGCACACATTTTGACAGTTGATTTAAATGGTGTTTTATTCTCTTCTGTGTTCTATTTGTGTGTCATCCTTACTCAAGGAAACGATCTCTTTGAGGGAAGGAAGCGATTATATGTTCCTTGGTGTCCTGCCTGTGGCTGACATGTAATTTTGTTAAAATTGAACTATGGAAATGGTAGTAGTTCATGCTGCCCAGAATGCGAGGAGAGGAATGGTGAGGATGGGCGGTGGTGCTAAGGTTTGAGGATTCTGTTGGCAGAAGGCTGGGGAGAGTGTGGGGCTTGCTGTTGTGATTCTGGGCTGGCCCGGGGCGCATTGAGGCAGATACCTCGCAGGTCAGGGTGACTGTCCTGGAAGATGGGATGGTCATCTTGGGCAGCTGGGAATACAATCTGAAGGTGCGGGATAGAAATGACAGGCACGGTAGCCAGGGTGGAGCTCCAACCACTGGCCACCAGCACATCCCCACTGGGGCAGCTTGGGAGAAGGGCGCAGGGCTTAGGTGGGGATGGTGGGGCCTGAAGCCTGGTCCAGGGTCTCTCAGCCTTTCATCCCCTTCCTGCTGTCTCTACTTTAGACACCTCAACTGAATGGCCAGGGAAGGTCAGAAGCGGTGTGCGCTGCTTCTGCTGATCCGGTAGGGGCTGATTATTAAAGTCTCAGGAATTTTGTGAGCTTGTTGTCAAACATAGCCATTATTGAAAATTAAATTCTAGAAACTTACAATTGAGTGAATTATTTTAAAAACAAAGGTAATATTCAAAACATGTCACTTCCTAATTATTTTACTCCATTCTGCTACCTCTGCTCTCCAGGTTACATGTTGTTTGTATCTTTGTGGTAGAAACACCATATCCTGGTGAGCTACTGTGTACCTTTTTCCAACTCCACGCTCAGTGACTTCCCGTTGGTAGCTTGGAACAGGCCGTGATGGCAGCATTCACTCCACACACGTGCACATTCTGCCTGCATCCACCCCGGAGCAACGCTTCCTCTCGTTCCTGCTTCTCTCCCTCTGGGCTGAGTGCGGACCACAGCCTCGGAATGACTCAGACCTCCTTGAGGAGCAGCAGAAACTCTTCACCCCAAAGTTTCTTTCTCTGGGCCCACACGTTTCCAGGGGTTAAGGCAAAAGAGATGGTTACGGCGTAAAGGGCTTTTATGATCACGTCTTCCAGTTTGCTGATTATAAAAATAAGCAAAAGTGTTGAGGCTATCAGTAGAACACACAATCAATGTAAGCTTTATTAGTGAAGAGCAGCAGGAGAAATGAAAAGCAAGAACGCGCTGCCAGTGATTACAGTTGTGCACGTGTCCACTGTAGGTGTCAACAGGTCCCGTTTCCAATGGAATTTTCCACCTCGGAATGATAAAGTTTGATTTCATTCCGTGGGAGATCCTTGGCCCAGCAGACACCTTCTGCAAGAAACTCGTCCTGTCTGCTGTTTCTGTATTTAAATGCCTTTTTAGATCAGATGACCCGCCTATAAAATGCCAGTCAAGAATGCCGAAATTCGCCAGCATGCCTTCAGTCATCATGGGGAGCAGTCTGCTATTAGAGAAATAAAACAAGTGAATCAAATAGGATTAACCCCTTCAAATGATTTAATAGGTATTTCTCACAAATAGTAAAGAACGAATTCCTTTCATTCTGTTGAGGATAACCAGAAACGAGGAACTGAGGGGTCTCTAATGAGAATTCACGACCTGGTATAGATGCCGATTCTAAACAAGACAAGAGTCTATGTTTCTCTTGTTGACGACAATGGCAAAGCTTTTCTACCAAAAGAGACTAACTCCTTGCTTGAAATCTCACTTACAGTGGGTTATCAAGCATTCATCTAGATATTTTAAAGTAACCACGTATTTGTCTCCACTTTTCCCGAATCTGTCATTTTGGAATGAGCGCCTTAACTGACCAAGAACACTAAGAGTCACCCTTATAGCCTGAGAAATTAAGCATGAAGTTATAAATTCAGATTGCCTTATAATATTAATCTCAATCTTCTTTGGTAAAATTACTTTCCTGTATTTTTAAGTGTAGTCATTCTAAATGTAACATCATGTTAGCTCCTGTAACAATCTCAAAATCTTAATGACTAACCACAGCAAAGGCTCATTTTTTTTTTTTTTGTCTTGTCCTAGTCCAGGATGGGTCAGTGGAGTCTAAGCAGCAAAGTGCTCTCTTCCATGCAGTGATTCAGAAACCCAAGCTCCTTGCTTCTGGGGCTCTGCTGTTTTCTAGGTTTTGGAGCCTGCTCTGACTCCTTTGTGTCTGGCCACAGGCAAGAAAAGAAAGGTGGACAGTTGTGCAGAGGGGTTATGGCCAAGCCTGTTGGGGGCTTTCTTCACTTTCACCCACATTTGTTGGTCTGACTCAGTTATGTGGCCAGAACCCAACTATGAGGTGAGGCTGTGTGCCCAGGAGGAAAAGGGGATGGAGTTCGCAAACAACATGACATTGCCTTGGCCACACACCAGGCACTCAGATGGCACAAGCTGTGTTTTGCATGCATGATAAAATTTTCACATCATGTGTGGTCTTGGGCCATAGAAAGGATGCAGAGCGTAGTAGTCGAGAGCATGACCTCGAATCAAACTGCTGGTATCTAAGTCCCAGCTCCACCATTTACCGGATGGTGACTTTAGGCAAATAACTTAGTCTTTGTGCCTCACATTTCTCATCTGTAAAATGGGGATAACAATGGAACTTACAGAGTCTGTGTGAGAAATCAAATGACTGAACTGTGTACAAATGTGTAAAACAGTGCCCAGAATGTAATTAACAACATGTAAGTGTGTGTTAAATAAAATTTTTAAAAAATGAGAGTAGTAACGAAGAGACCTAATTTACCGTTTGGTATGTTGCAATGTGGATATTTTGCCATTCAGATGGAGAATGTTTCAGTTCAACTGTAATGTTTATTGAGCAACTATTATTTGTTATGTGCCAGGTATGACCACAGAATCTGAATAAATAAACTTCTCACTGAATCGAAGGAAACAGCATGTTTTCCCCACCAAATTTGCCTAGTAAGCCCTGTGACTCTTAATCACATCAGCATTGCGATCTTGGTTTCCACTCCCTAGATGTGTGGCTTCTCCTGGGCCCCTCACAGTGGAAAGAGGCACCGGCCCCATGCCCAGATGGTCTTGTTAATGCCACTCCTTCGTTAGATGCTCCACCCATTGCTTGACATGCAGTTTGCTCCCCATCTGTTTGCACTAACGTTCTAGCTCTTCTTGTTATGATCCATATTACAGAATTTTGCTTGATTTTAAGAAACACACGAGGCCAACATGATGTGATTTATCTATACATAGTTCCATCTGAGGAGCAGGCTGGGCATAACGGGCTCTTTCTCTTGCAGCTTGATGACTGCACACTACAACTCTCCCACAATGGCACCTACCTGGACTTGGAAGCCACCCTGGCAGAGCAGCGGGACGAGCTGGAAGGCTTCCAGGATGATGCTGGGTAAGAGCAACTGTTGATCTTGCTGGCCGGTCGCCACTTACCAGGAAATGAGGGTACATTGAGGCCTAAAAATATTTTGGAGAAACCACCATGGCTTTGACTTTCTCTCCACTCCCAGTCACACAAGAGGAAGGGAAATGCAAGTGACTGACTCATCAGTGGCAACTACAGACCCTTTTCCATTCTGAGTAACTTTTCTTCACAGGGGTGCTGTGGGGGTAACCTGCCCTAGTATAGTTTGGTACAGTTTAATCAAGCACACGGTATTTACATTCTAAGTTTGTTTAATTAATTAATTAATTATTTTAAGAGATGAGCCCAGGCTGGAGTGCAGTGGCATCATCATAGCTCACTATGGCCTTGGACTCCTGGGCTTAAGCGATCCTCCTGCCTCAGCCTCCCAAGGAGCTGGGGCTACCACTACGCCTGGCTGATTTATTTTTATTTTTATTTTTAGAGATGGAGTCATGCTGTGTTGTGGGATGGTCTATTCTAAGTTATTTTTAAACTAGATATCACAATTAGATCAGTATTTTCCAAATTTCAGTGGATTGACAACTCTTGTAAACATTGTTTTCAATTATCATTTACTGGATATTTTATTTTCTTGGCGGATGCTGTAGTAGATAGTTTTACACTGTATCATCTTTTAAACTCATTACAGTGGAGAAAATACTTATTAATTATGTTAATTATTATCAAGTTATTTTGAGCCTACATTTAGAATTGCGTAATATTTCTGATTGATGAATGAAGAAATATTCTGAGTCTGAATAAAGCAATACACATATAAAAAATCCGAGATGTGCATAGAAAGTGAAGTCTCTCTAGGAATATACGCATGCAAACAGCCATTCCTGTATTTATTAAGTTACTGACATAGCTTTCTGATGGTCCCGCCTCCCTTCCCAGTCCTTATCCGTCTGGAACCAAGTATCTCTCTGGTTTCATCACCCTACTCCTTAGAAACCTTCAGAGGCTCCTCGATGCTTTCCAAATAATGTTCAGCTATCTTAATATGGTGTTCAGGGACCCCCAAAAGTTGTTTGAAGTTACCTTGCCCGAGTTAAAAATACAGTCAGTTGAATACTATCTGGGAGTACTGATTTTTTTTAATGAATAGCTCAAAGAATGGGGAAAAATTGGAGTCTTCTTAATGTTACTTTCATGTAGCTGTCTGACTCCAGTGTGCACTGATGACTTTCTGGGTTTCTCCTGTTTTAACACCCTTCACAATTTATGGTAATTGTTCCTCTAATTGTTCCTCTTCTCTGCTACTAAAACTCCATTAGGTCAGCACCATGTCTGTATGAATATCCAGCACCTAGCATTTTCTCAGCCTGTTACAGGCACTTACTGAATACTGCTAGCCAGCTGAATGGTGCATTCCCAGAAGTGATTCCTGAATGGCATGGCCACGAGCACCAAGAAGACCAAGGTCCTTGGTAGGATCCACGCAGGTACCCTGAGGACACTCTTCTTTTCTCCAGAGTGGTTGTATAGGCCACACCAAAAGTGTGTAGGAAAAGACCCTGGAAACCACCATAGGTTGTACACATGGGAGGGGCTATTTTAAGTCATACCAGATTCTACTCATCGTTATTTTTTAAAAAATTAACATTATTAAGCTGATAGACTTGGGGAAATTCCATTGCCATAGTTTCTACTAAGTATTTGACAATTGACATCCCTTTATATGAGATGTCAGAATGCAGGCTGGATGGTAGTCTAACTGGATGACTTCATGGCTCATTGATCAAACGGACCCCAGGAGTGCTACGAGTAGATCATTGTCAGCTTGAAAAATGTCTCCAGTGGTGTTATGCTTGGAAGCCTTTCCTGTTGCATTTTTTTTTTCTTATCAAAACTTGAGTGATTTGGAGATGGCAGCTGAGAAAAAAAGTGCTAATTTCTTAGATAACAATATAAGAATAAAGAGTAAGGGAGAAAATAACATTTTTAGAGCAACTACTATGTCAAGCACCATTCTCGGCCCTATATTCACAGTATCTTTATTTAATAGTTAATTCTCATAATAGTCAGGTAATTGGATTTTACTGTCTCCATTTTTCATTTGAGACAACCGAGGATCAGGAGTTACATTGCATGTGCAGGTCATCAGAGCCAGCTGATGGGGGAGCCAAGTTTGAACACAGGTGTGACTGATTCCCAAGACTGCGCTCCTCTGCCGTCCCAGGAGCTCCTGGGCAAAGGCACCTCAGGTTCTACGCAGCATATACATTTGCACCTTTGGTGACGTGAGCGTGATTCATGCGAGGACATTGGTCCTGGTCTGAAACACTGCCTCCGGTTGGAACAGCATCCAGCCGCACTGCAGGTGGCTCCAGGGAAGACACCTTTGCTGCCATCATCCATCATTGACACTACAGCTCACCCTGGCAACACCTGTGTCCAGATGCTGGCCGTTCCTCCACAGCTGTTCCCAAAGAGCCAGGGAGTCCTGCTGCCAGCTCACCAGAATAGATCCTGGGACTTGCTTTCTCACTTTGTTCCCTTCTGAATCATCACCTGGCCATGGGTCCATCCAGTAGCTGGTGCCCGAATCCCGTTTCTGCACCCTGATAGCAAGAGATGCTGGGAAAATGAATTATGGCAAGATGAGAAGGTGGAACTAAAGATGTGGGAAACTGCAGAGGAAGGTGGACCAAAAGATGTTGGGTAGCTACACATTTGATAAGTGTGCCCCAAACTTACTCCAGAGTGAGGTTTTATGTCTTTGAAATAGTCTTCATTCATAGCGACCCACCCTTGTCCTTTAGAACATACCTCTGTTTTGTCTGAAAGAGTGTGAAGAAGCCACATTGACTGATTTCCTGGCAGGGAGGCCAGTCTGCCCCTGGCTTGGGTGGCATTGCCAGGTCACTCCCATTTCCGCCAGGTTGTTTACCAGCACTGAGCCCTGGGAGCGCGAGTCAGATCACTGGAGCTGTCAGGAAACAGCCTGTGGGCTGAGCATCCCCACGCAGGTGGGAGGTGCCTGGGCACATTTGCACTGCCACTTGCACAGAAGGTCTCTTCTAGGTCCTCTCCTAGATGTGTGGCATTTGGCAAAAATCTGTGTGCCTGAGAACTCATGTCTCCCATAAATGGGAATTAAAATATAATTGTTTCCTAGGTGAGACTTGCCCTTTTGAGGTATGAAAACAGCAATGAAATACTCTTTTTTCTCTTTATTTCTTTGTGTCAATTATAGCAAAATATCCGCCAATAGTGTGACCATCTAATGAAGATGTATGGCAGGCTGGGTGAAAACAGTGGTATTTTTCATACTGTGTGTTCTGTTTCCTCGCTGGAGGAATTTGTTTCTTTGTTCTTTTTTTTTTTTTTTTTTTTGAGACAGAGTCTCACTGTCTGGCCTGGGGCGAGTGCCGTGGCATCAGCCTAGCTCACAGCAACCTCAAACTCCTGGGCTCAAGCAATCCTACTGTCTCAGCCTCCCGAGTAGCTGGGACTACAGGCATGCGCCACCATGCCCGGCTAATTTTTTCTATATATATTTTTAGCTGTCCAATTAATTTCTTTCTGTTTTTGGTAGAGACGGGGTCTCGCTCTTGCTCAGGCTGGTCTTGAACTCCTGAGCTCAGAATGATCCGCCCGCCTTGGCCTCCCAGAGTGCTAGGATTACAGGCGTGAGCCACCGCGCCCGGCTGTTTCTTTGTTCTTGTCTATTACCCTGCACTTTTATGCCAAGACTAAAAATTAACTCACATGTTTAGAATTATCACTCAGGCTATAGCTAATCAGAGAGGAGGAGAAAGACCTTCAAAAATGGAAGGACAAAGCAATTATTATGCTAACAAAATAGAGCTGGGTCTGCACATTGCCTTCCAAGGCCAGGGAAGTTAGCAAGCACAACATGGTACAGTGGAAACGGCAGCCCCGAAGCCTCTGACCCTGCCATTGTGTGACCTTGGCCAAGCCACTTTGCTTCTGATAGGAGTTTATAAAATGAGGACATTTATAAAAATTACTTATAGAATAAGGACTAAATTGCTCAATCCCATTTTCCTCCCTGTATGAGCAGGGGTCTGCACAGGGTCTCTGGCGTGGTGGTTTGGGACATGGGCTTTGTGGTTAGTCTTGGGGCTGTTTGACCATGGGGATGTAACTTCACCTCTCTGAACCTTAGTTTTCTTATAAATGAGGATAATATAATACTGCTTCCTTGGGTTGTTTTGAGTTAAAATATGATGTATGAAAACATTAAATTATTTCCTGGCTCATAATACACATGGAAAACTAGTAGTCCTTGCTTGCTATATAATTATAGTCAGAATTTGGGACAACGATACATTCAAGTGGGAATCACTGGATTTTAGACCTGGAGGGGTCTATGCAGGTCAGATGCTCTGAAATCTCCATTTTTTAGGTAAGAAACCACAATGGAGGCTTGCCCACAGGGTGAGCAGGGCCAGAGTAACCCACCCTTTTGCCTTTTACCACCCCCAATACCTCCAAAAGGGAACTACTGCCAGCTGAGGTCCACAGGGAACTGTCATGGAGACGGTGGGCGTTTAGGGGAGCCCCGAGGGAAGACTTGGTTTGGGCAGGTGGAGGGGGGTGGCAGGTGGGAGCATGGCTTGAGCCGAGTGGGCCTGAGAGGCATGATGTGTCAGGGACAGCGTGAGGACCAGTGTGGTTGTTGGACATGGCACATGCATTCCCAGGGGCTCCTACTTCAGTAACTTGGGGCACTCGTCTTTTCCTTGGTGTGACTCCCAGCAGGCCGGTGCCAGAGGATCGGCTCTGAAGGTAGCTGCTGCTTCCTGGCTATATGATGCTGTTCACCTTCTCTCATGAGCCGAGGGGCTGGTAGTCCTCGCACCTTGGCCTCATCCATTTTGAGGGAGGATCCAGGCTGAGTGAGGCTGGTGGCTCAGAAACCATGGCTGGCTATGCAGCCAGGAAGGGGTGGGGAGGGCTGAGCAGACGCCCGTCTGCAGGGGCAGGAGGGTCCCACCAGCTTTGTGGTGGACCTGCTTAGAGGAACCCAGGGGTTTGGGACCGGTTCTGGTTTGACTCTTAGACACTTAACTTCTCAGCCTGCAGCTCCTGAGTCCCAGAGATCCACAGGGGTCCATGAACCCCTGAGGTTTCTGCAGTTTGTGGATATGTGGGGTTTTGGTGGGGAGGCATTTCAAAGCCTTTGTCAGACTCCTAAGGAGGTCTTTGCGTCGCAGACTGTCAAGTTTGAAGGAATAAGCAGCAGTTTCCTTTTCTTAGGGTCTAATATAAAAGGTAACCTCACCCAATCACAGGTGTTTCTGGGTGTCTTCTGCATCTAGGACTGGTAGAAGGGGAAATCACTGAACACACTTTGAACATAAAACATACTGAACCCGAAAAACCAAACCAAACCAAAGCAAGCCACCAACGAAAACCGTCAAGTTAAAAGAGAGATCTGTTGTAGGGTGTGGAAGGGAAGAATGAAGCATTTCCCTGCCGTTGTTCTCTTAAGTCAATTGTCTTCAGCTGAGGGCACAGGTGTGTTGGCTGAGGCGCTTGTGGCAAATCAGTGAAGGGTCTCCTGTCTTCGCAGCACTGTGTAAGGCTCAAAGTGCAGACCTCGAAGTCTTGCCCCGCTCGTGGTGGGGGTGAAAACTGGCCCTTTCAAAGCAAAGGACGCGTTGGGGTGAGTTCAGTGCTGGCCTGAGCAAGTAGCCCAGACACCTGCACACCAACTCCAAGCCAGAAACGCTGATCTCTACGTTCTGGCTTCAAGAGGATTGGAGTGGGGCCTGGAATCTCGCTTTTTTCAAAAGCTGTTGCAGGTGGTTGGATGTTTGGTTGAGAACCTACAGCATAGGTTCTCAATTTTGGAGAATATTGCAGCCACCTGAGAAACTTTAGAAAATTACCTGCCCATGCCCGTGAAATCAGAACCTGGGGGTGGGCCCAGGCGCAGTGATTTTTTTTTTTAAAGCCCCCAGGTGATTCCAGCCAAAGCTGGGACTCTGCGTGAGGGAGACGGCTTTCCTGGAAAGGCTGCACTAAGTCAGACGAGGCTGAACTAACCCTGGGGAGTTAGTGGGGCCAGAGAGGCTCTAATACCGTCAAATACCAGGTCGCGTGATGGGGCAAGAACTGCATCAGATAGGACTGTGGGCTGGAGTCAGAAGACAAATGACCTGCAAAGAGGGAGCCCTCACAGAGCTCCTCAAAGGTGCTGGGGGTGGGGTGCGGGTGGGTGGGAAGAACTTGAGCAGGGAGGCCGAGGTCAGATGCAGCCTGCTGCGGGGACGAGAAGAGCAGGATGTAATGGGCCTGAACGCGGTGGCCGAGGAAGGTGAGTGGACCCGGGGCCTGGCCCAGTGTCGGGGGAGCTATGTGGCTCTGGAGCCATGGTACTAGCTTGCGGAGAGGGAAACAGGAGGGCGGAATGGACACAGGACAGTAGATGGCTAGTGCACAGGATGGTGACCACTTAGAGCGCTGGCGAGGTTATGGGGGGCGCAATTTGGGGAGGGGAAGGAGAGGTTGATACGTGTTAGGCTGAGGGTACAGCAAGCCACATTCAAGGTGTGGGGTGGCCAGTGAGAAATGTTGACCTGGGACCCAGGTGAGAAGCCTTAAGGACTAGGGAGGCTGACGGTGACCTCTTGGAGGGAAGGGGCTGCTGAGTCTGGGGGTCTCTTCCCCAAGGGACAGCCACAGGAGGGTGCTGAGGAGATGACCAGGACCTGGATGTAGGGACCAAAGAGTTAGTGGTCACCCAGGGGGCTGCACCCAGATGACCCACTGAAGCTATAACCGGAGTACTGTACATGAGTGAGAGATTAGTTTTAGGTGTGTGTAACAACCCAGATAACAATGGCTTGAGAATTTTATGAGAGTGTGTGTGTGTGTGTGTGTGTGTGTGTACAGATGTATTTTAGAGACAGGGTCTCGCTTTGTCACCCAGGAGGGCAGTGGCCTCATCATAGCTCACTGCATCTTTGAACTCCTAGGCTCAAGCGATCCTCCTGCCCCAGTCTCCCAAAGTGCTGGGATTACAGGTGTAAGCCACTGTGCCCAGCTGAGGATGTTTTTATCCTGAAAAAAATGGGCTATGTGTGGTGGCTATGCTGAGGTAGAAGAATCGCTTGAGGTCAGAAGTTCGAGACCAGCCTGGGCAACATAGTTATGCTCTCATTTCTAACAATAAATACATAAATAAGGTGGCTATTAAAAGAATGAAAAGACAAGCCACAGACTAGCAGAGAGTATTTTCAAAACACATGACAGATAAAGGACATGTATCCAAAATATACAAAGAACTCTTAAAACTCAATAATAAAACAGCCTGATTACAAAATGGGCAACAGATCTAAAAAAAAAAAATACTTCATCAAAGAAGATATTCAGATGGCAAATAAGCATATGGAAGGATGTTTAAGATCATATGTCACTGGGGAAATGCAAATTAAAATAAGATAGCACTACATACCTATTAGAACGGTTGAAATCTGAAACATTGACAACACCAAATGCTGGTGAGGGTGTGGAGCCACAGGACACTCGTTCATTGCTGGTAGGAATGCCAGATGGCACAGTCTCTTTGGAAGACAGTCTGGTAGTTGCTTATAAAGCTAAACATAGACTTACACCAGCTGATTCAGCAATCATGCTCCTAGGTATTTACCCAGGCGAGTTGAAAACTTACATCCACACAAAAGCCTGCACACGTTTACAGCAGTTTTACCCATCACCAAAATTTGGAAGCAACCAGGATGTCCTCCTGTAGTTGAATGGATAAACAAACTGTAGTATATATGTACAAAGGAATTATTCATTGATTTAAAAGAAAGCTAGAAAAAACATGTAGGAACCTCAGATGCGTATTGTGAAGTGAAAGAAGCCATTCTGAAAGAGTCACATACTGTATGATTCCGACTATGTGACATTCTGAGAAAGGCACAACTGTAGAGACAGTGAGGAGATCCAGTGGTTGCCACAGGTGGAGGACGGGAAGGGAGGGATGAGCTGGTGGAGAATAGGAGATTTTTAGAGCAGTGTAACTACTTTGTGTGCTGTTGTAATGTTGGATACAGAACATTATGCATTTGTGAAAACCCATAAAACTGTTCAACAGAGTAAACCTAGTGTAAACTATGGACTTAATAATGTATTAATATTGGTTCATCTACTGTAATAAATGCAACCACACTAATGCAAGATGTTAATAGGAGAAACTGGGTGAGGGAGTGTGGGGGTATATGGGAACTTTTTCTACTTTCTATACAATTTTTCTGTAAAGCTAAAACTGCTCTAAGTAGTGGATAATTAGGCAGTTTCATGGACAATATGTTGATTCCATGATGCTCTTAGGAACCTAGGCTTATTGTATCTTTCTGCTCTGCCATCCTTGGGGTCTGGCCTTTATCTTTCATGCTCCATCACAGTTGCAATGTGGCTGTCCCACTTCCAGCGTCACATCGAGGCAGGAAGGCATGTATTGGTCAGGATACACTCTTCTCCGTTGGAACCATGAAATCTCCAAATATGGTAGTTTAAGATAAAAGTTCATTTCTTTCTTGTGTAAGATTTCTGTGTAGGCAGTTGTCTTTGCGAAGGTAAAACAGTTACAGCATCCTCAAAATGAGAATTCCATCTCTGGGTCCAGGGTGGCTGCTTCAGCTCTGACCATCTCATCTGCACGGAGGGAAGGGACAAGGAGTTTGTGCCCTTCCTTGCACACATAGCTTCCACTCACATGCCGCTGGCCAGCGCTAAGGCTCATGGTCATGCTGTGAATCATGGGCTGTGTCCCGCAATTCCGTTTGTATGAAGTGTCCAGAAAAGGCAAATCCAGAGAGACAGAAGATTGGCAGTTGCCTGCGGCTGGGTGTAGGAGCAGGGAATGGCTGCAGGTGGGCATGAGGTTTCTTTCTGGGGAGATGAAAGAGTTCAAAAGTTAGATTGTGGTGATGGCTGTACTGATCTATAAATATACTAATAACCAGTGAATTATATACTTAAAACAGGTGGGTTTTATGGCACCTAAAATATACCTCATTAAGACTTATGAAAGGGATGTCAAGGAATGACTATGGAAGAAAGACTCTGAGCTGGTGACAGGTTGGGCCGGGCCCAGGGAGAAGTTCCAGCTTTTGTGATGAGAGGAGGACACTGGCTGAGTGGACAGCGACCCGAGTGCAGTAAGAAAGTGTGTTCTCTCGGCCTCAAGTCATCTTGTTGAAGCAAGAGGTGAGGGAAACCAGGGTGGTCTCTCTGAGCAGGTGTCAGGGAGGCAGAGCTTCCCTGAGTCCCTCCTCACCAACCCCTCTGCTCAA
This sequence comes from Indri indri, assembly GCA_004363605.1. Taxonomy (NCBI): domain Eukaryota; kingdom Metazoa; phylum Chordata; class Mammalia; order Primates; family Indriidae; genus Indri; species Indri indri. The sequence continues at coordinate 214,678 of RJWJ010000378.1, read as the reverse complement.
GTTCACGGGCGTCACTACAGGATGTGATGTACAGGCTGATTCCGGATGGATCACTGTGCATCTCTGACTCCTCACACCTTCTCATTAAAGTAGGTGACTCGGTGCTCAGAGACCAGTGCACCCAAGGTTGCACAGACAGGAGTGACAAATGTTTGTATAGTCCCTTGAAGAATTAGGATGTTAAGTCACTGAATTTTAACTGAAGGTCAGGAAAGAGCATCAAATAATAAGAACTAGATTATGGTTGTAGATTCTCAAATGGGCAGTGGAGGAGGAAAGATAAAAAGGAGGGAAGATGAAGAGAGAGGTGGCAGGCACGAGAAAAGGCAGACCAAGATGGAGTGAGAAGACACCCAGACATTAAGACAGAAAGGGGAAGAGGCTGAGAGAAGGAACAGTAATATCCTTGACTGGAGCATTGGCTAGCATGACCCAGCGTTTACCCAATGCCAGGCATGTCCGCAGCATGGTACCTGCATTGATCGATTGCATCCTCCTTAGGAGAAGGTGGAAGTTGTTATCTTATTTTACAGACCAGGAAGCTGAGGCTTAGAGAGGTTAAGTAACTTGTCCAAGATCACACAGCTGGCTTCAGTCTGTTTTTCACCTCCACAGTCTGGCCGGGGAGAACAGAACACGGCTGGAGATGAATGTGGTGGTAGCTGGCTCTCTTGCTTGGACTTTGAGCTGCTGAGCAACTTAATCTTAGCTAGCACAGTCCTTTTACTGGCTGATGACGGGTTCAAATCCTCCATTTCTTGATCCCTGAGACAGTGCTGGTCGAGCCTCACAGGACAGAAGCTTACTAAGGGCTTTTTATTCCTGCGGCAACTGCTGAGGGGGCCCTGGGCCCCGTTTCTGCCCTTGACTGAAACCACAGGTTAGCTCCTCTCACTCGAGTGGAGGAATCTTTGGGGGCATCAGTTCCACTGTTGGTTGCCAGAAAAAGTCATAAAGCTTTTGGCCGTATGCTACTCAATAAATTGCAAGCACTTGTTCTCATAGTCACAAAGGTCTCTAGATGTTATTCTTGTAAAAATGTTCCTTTTAGAGACAGAACTAAGACACAGGTTTCTGTGAGCCTTGCTTGGTTAAACCAGACTTTATTTTCCCAAGGCCACTTTACTGTGAGGGAAACTTGTGTATTCTGAGAAACCAGGAAGTTTCAGAGAGTTCCTTTAGCGACAGTGCCGTTAAGTCCCTGGAGTGATGTGCACGTGTGTGCCTCCCTTGATTGGCATTTTGTTGAATCGCGCATCTGTTTCAGCTAGTCCCTCAGCACTCGGGTTAGCACTGGCCTTGGGTGTGAGCAGTGGGGTGGTTGTGGCCGCCTGTTCCAAAGAGTGGCTGTTCAGGAGCTGGTGACGTTTCCCCGGCCGTGGCTGTGCTGATAGGAAAGGAATCCGAGTCTCTCTGGGGAGTTTCAGGTTGAGCTGAGCTGCCTGTGCCTTCTGGGTCACCAGATTCTGGTCCCCATTCCCGTTTCATTCTGCTGCGAAAGCGCGGACTCAGAGGGAGTGGCAGCTAGGAAACTGATCCGGAATGCCGATGTCGGGGAGAAACAGACCACTAAGGTGCTTCCAGGGAATTCACGCTGACAGCCTCTCACTGATTTTTATCTTTGGAGTGTGGAAGCTTCATGAAGGCAGATACCAAAGTTTGTGTGAGTCGGGGTTCTCCAGAGAGACAGAACCAATAGGGTAGTTCTTTATCCATCGGTCATCGTCATCCGTCTATCTAGACAGATTTGTCTGTAAGAAATTGGCTTGTGTAATTGTGGGGACTGGCAGGTCTGAAATCTGCAGGGCAGGCCAGGAAGCAGGTAGGATTTCTGCGTTCTGTCTTAGAGAAGCAAATTCTTTGTGCACCTCATGGAGTCCAGCCCATAGTAGGCACCAGGAAATGTGTGGAATGAAGGCCTGAATGAAGGAACACCCCTGGGGGGCAGCCATAGTGGGGTGATAGGGGCATGGCTCTGGGGTCAGACTGCCTGGGTTGACTCTGAGCTCTGTCACTTCCTAGCTGTGAGATTTCAGGCTACGTTGCTTACTACTTCTGGGCCACAACTTCCTGATCTTTAAAATGGCAATAATGTTATCTACCTGACAGGAGTTTTGTGAAGACTAAATCTGCTTAAAGTACTTAGAACCTCACCTGGCACACAATAAGCATTCCATAAATGTTAATGACTTATTTTCTGAACCCACACTGACAGTGTCCCGTTGTAGTGGGAAAGTATACACATGATTATTTAATTTTCCTCTAAGGGTTTTAGCCGTGAAAGAAGAAAAGGGTGTATTTACTAGAAAGACAAGGATAGAATAATTATTTTTAAACATATGATTATTTTCCTAAAAGAAGCCAAAAGAATCAGCAAAAAAGACTTTTAGAATCAGTAATAGCAACAAGATGGCTGTATGTAAATTTTCCCCAGTATGTCAGCATTAGCCAATTAGAAAATATACGGGTGGAGGGAAGCTATCTAATTTAAAGGGACTTTGTGATGAATGTCCTCTGTTTTGTATTTTTCATATGTATATATATAATATGTGAAAATACCACAGGACCAAATAAGATTTTTCCTAATTCAAGAATTACACATATATGTATATATAATATGTAACGTATGTATAGTATGTAATATAAATATAAAAATATGTTGGACTTTATGCAGTTTTTCTAGAATTCTTAGGATAAATCTTATTCGGTCCTATTATTTTCACATATTGCATAATTTGGTTTGTCAAGATTTTCTTAGATTTTTGCATCTTAGATTTTATGTGTATCTTTTTGGTCAGCTTTTAGTATTAAGGTTATGCAAGTTACCTAAGAAAGCAGGGACTCTTATCCTTTGTGAGCCCTGGAGAAAGTTCTATAGTGAGCCCCTTGTGCAGCAAAGGGCAGGACAGTGCAGGTGACCGTGGAGTCAGATGCTGTGCTTTCAGGCCCGGGTCTGTTTCCACCAGCCATGTATGCAGGTCACATCATTTCTACAAGCTTTACTTTCCTCATCTGCAAAATGGGCATAGCAGTAGTACCCACACCAGAGGCAGGTGAAAGCCAGGGTGGGGAGGGGTGAGAGAGGACAGGCACCCTTCTGTGGACCTGGCTGAACCTGGCCACACTTTCCACCCCTGTGGCCAGTCCCCTCTTTGTCCCTGAACCCCTGGGATCTGGGGCTGGGTCCCCCCACCCCCAGCCTGCTTCCATGGTACTTGGCTCCTAATTCCACACAGGTTTCCTTAATTATAGGGTTTTGTGTATAGGAGCAGGCAAGGGAGGAGGTACAATATTGAAACAGAGAAATTATAAGTGATAAAACTACAAAAAGTAGGCCTCGTTTGTTTTATGCTTTCTTAAATTCCATTAGGGTTTAGCTTAACCAAAGCAATTACCTGGTTTCTCAGCACAGAAGCCCAGAAAAGGTGACCCCTCCAGAGTGGTGGGCTTGCTGTGGCTTCCTCGGGAGGATCATCCTAGTGTTTTTTCATTTAGGGGCCTGGAATTCCAGAGTGACTGCCCTATACACTCACTGCGGGACCAGAGAATTCTGTAGGAAAACAAGCACTTACTCAAAGTGCAGCTTTGCGGTTGTTGAGGATGCAAAGTAGGGACTATCGATGAATACTTTCCGAAATTCTCCAGAACTCGGGTGTTTTGAAATATCTTCCCTGGCCATCCCATGCTTTCTTTCCCACTGGGCATCTATGGCACGTACTTTGCTGTTTATTTGACATTTACCATTAACTTAGAACTGCTGATAATGTGAATTACAGAAAATCCTCGAGGTTGGAAGACTAAGATTTAAGTTTCTAATAGTTAGAGTCTGGCTACCATCAGGGGTTCACTGGTCTTCTGCTCCCAGCTGCACCCCCATGCCCCAGAACACCTTTCTTGGCAGGTCAAACAAAAGGCTGTCTATAATTCAATGCAATGCACTTAATTGAAACTTTCTCCCTAGTGTGGCCACTAGAGTTGAAGGAGTGGTAATGTCAGGATTTTTGAGAATGAAAGATTTTTTGGTGAAGAATAAGTTTTGCAGAAATCTTCGTTTATAAGGAATCTTCAGCTTGTCTGCTGTAGGCACTGTGTGTTTTTGGCAAGCTCCTTGAGCGTAGTCCCTTGCACATAGAAAATTTAAAGCAAATGGACAGACAAGGCAAATTGGAGGGGCTCACTGCAGTTTGAAGGGGTACCGAATGCAGATTCTCTACCTGCAAGCAGCTGCTTGGCTGGAGACTACTATATACATTTCCAGGACTATGCAACTGGTTTTCCTTTTTTCTTTAAAAGAATCAATAAACTGTGATTTAAACCATACTTCCTTCCCCTTCTTATCTGGTCTCAAGAATAAAAAATATAATTGATGCCGTCATTACTGTGGATTCATAATCACGATATTAATAGTGTGCCAGGGTGAGAGCTTGTGTTCCTTTCTGTCCAGCACAACCACAAAACCAGGCAGCAGAAAAGCACCGCTAGGTTCTGTTATAAATTCAGCCGTGGTGGGAATAGGTGAGGAGGGGGAAGAGAATCCAGCCACGGAGAGGCCTGCCAGGCCAACTGCTGCCCCGTCATTGGCTGGCCCTGCCTTACCCCTGTTGGCTGGCTGGCTTCCCCTTCTCTCCTAACTTCAAAGCCTTTGTTCCCCCTAACCCCCCAAGGTACCCAGGACTCATGTTTGCTCTCATTTATCTTCTTCCACCCACTGCCTTGTGCTTTAGTTCTCTGCATAGAGCAGGATGGGCCGTAGTAGGAGTGGAACCAGGGAGGTCCGTCCTTTTTCTTCCTCATGAGACATGAAGTGAGAAAAAAGCAAAGGTGAGACAGGGTGTGGTGTGAATTGGCATTCTTCATAATCAGCCTGTAATTCCTGATAAACAGTAGTCTATAAGCCTCCTTTCGTAGATTCTCGTCTTCCTGTAAGAGTACAGGAGAAAAACCATAACAGTCTTGAATTGATACACAGCAAAGTGGCTCTGATTACCCCGCGATGTGTTCCCTTTTCCTATCTCTCCCTCGCCCCCCAAAAAGGTAAAAATAGCCATGGGAATGAACAAGCAGATTTGTGTTGCTGCATTCCAGGGATTTCACTTCATGGACACAGATTTTAAATTTCCCCAACATGGTCAAGCATGACTACGTGCACACTCTGGATGGAATGAGTTGATGGGCTTGGCAGTAAAACGCATGTGCCAATCCAACAAGGTCAAACTTTAGTTTATTTTCGTTAAAGGCCTGTGATGTCAACATTGTCACAGGATAGATTCTTGTTCAGTTTAAGGCCCTGCTCATCTGGAGCCCCTCTCGGGTGTGTTGGAAAGAACCCTCCAGTTGACTGGTAGCCTGGGAGGTGTCCTTTGTCTTCTGACTCCTCTGACATGCATGTTTTGTCTCCTGTCTCTGTCAGGCGGGGCAAGAAGCACAGCATCATCCTACGGACGCAGCTGTCAGTGAGGGTCCATGCCTGCATCGGTGAGTGACACCTGCCCTCCGGGATTAAACCTGTGATGAGAAACGCCACTTGTGGGGATACAGTATTCACCGTTATGCTGTCTACTTGGGCTAGCGCCTCTCGTGGGCTCTCAGAGTTCTAGTGAAGCAATGCCTAGTAGTACTTATTGAAACCCTGTTTCATTCTGACTGCCTTTGCTCTTTGGTTAGTGGCTGGAGCAAGAGATAAGAAGATTGTTGGTGAGGCTCTTCTTAATGGTGCCGGGAGAGATGAGGTTCTTCCTGGGATGGTGCCAGTGTGAGCCTCTAACCCCTAGAAGTGACCCTCCACTGTGCCTGCTGGTGGCTCTGTGATGCTTGCTTGTGGGGAAGTGGTGTCTGAGGCTCCAGGTTACTGTTGGGTGGTTAAAAGGGAAATCTTGGGTCAGTGCAAGAGGGGGCACACATGGATACAGAGCACAATGGTGATAAGCAGATATCTTTGTGGTTCAGAACAGCTTGCTGTAGGCTCTCAGGGGTGCTGCTGGGGCCGTTGCTGCAGCCATTAGTTTTCCTGGACCCATTGGTTTCCCCACCTATAGACATGGGATCAATGGCAGTGAAGCCAGTTGTTTGTGCTAAGTAGACAACCTCTGTGTGAATGGTCCCTGAAACTGTGGGCTGGTTTTCTCCTGGTATTGGGCCAAGTTGAGGCAAGAATGTAATATAAAAAGAAAAACCAAAGAAACTAGAATTCACTTTATGCATAGAAGTTTTTCATATTTGAGTAGTTTTGCTTTTATTTCATATATGTTAGGGTCTTCACTGAAGCCTCTGCTTAGGAGAACATAAAGCATCCTTTCGAGTCCCAGTCTGCAGCTGGTATCCATGGGTAGAGTGGAAGGGATTGTTTCTGGTCCCTCCTTCTGTCTGCTTGTCTGTTGAAGACCCTGGGATGGGCAGGGGAGCTGGACATGGAAGGGAATCCATGTAATTTTACCTCACCTGGTGTGACGTGTGGTGAGGTGCAAGTATCTCGAGTAACTACCTTTGTTTCACTCTGTAGCCAGAGAGTGATTGTGCAGGTGACTCATAAGCCTCAGGGCCTGAAAGATCAGGGTGTCAGGAAGGTTTGCAAGCTTGCTGGAAACCAAGTAAAATCTGTAGGACCTTCAGCCAACACTGACTGTTCACTTCTCAACTGTCTGTAGCACTGAGTGACTGTAAAACGTACGTGGGCCCTTGATTATATTTAATCAGTTGCTTTTTTATTACCTACTTCATATTTTTCCAGTTATTTCATATGCATAAATCCTATCTACCTAAAGAAAAAGCCTGTGACCATGACTTTGGATAAATTTCCCCGACCCTCATCCCAGATCTAGAACAAATCCAGGCGTGTAACGTGCTGTTGAATACTGTTGAAATTAAATATTGAAATATAGCTGATAGCCACGAGAGATTTGGGACATGAATGTGAATTTTATTTCCTAGAAATAGAAAGGCTGTAGAAAGCAGACTTACACTAAAATGGGCTAGATCAAAATCCGAATGAGCTAACTCCTTTTAAGAAAATCTACTCTTTCGCAGTATGTACTTAAATATTTCAAGTACAGGAGTTTTTCTGAACAGCTTCCATGTGGTTGACTGGTTGCATTAACTTCGTATCCTGCAGTCTCATGTAATCGATGTAAAACACAGGTCTCCTCCCGTGGCACGCTGAGCACGACAGGCACCAGAGCCCCCTCTCGACACATGTGCTTTCCTGCTCCAGGGCCAGCCTGGGTGCTTACATGGTCAGTGTTTGCTCCCAAACGTCTTTATGCCAATTGCACTGATTATTGGAGTTACATAATCTAATGAAATGGTACCTAAATATTTTAGAAACTGATTAAATATGAGGGTATAAAAGGGCATGGTGTCTTTGAAAATTCATTGAATGTTTTGGAAGAGACTCAAAATTAGTTACCACAAAACCATTTCTGTCAATGCAGGTGGGTTATAACTATGAAAAGTGGTGGGGGAGATTGTAAAAATCTAGAAGGATCCTTCTCTTCGCAGTTGTCTCCTGTTCTTGGTTAATTTCAAAGAAACTGACATTGGAAGTCAGATTTTGTTACTGGAGTGGTTAGTGAAAGGAGGTCTATATGGAATTCCAGTTAGTAGGCCCTTCCTCGAAGAACCATTTGTGCCTTGTCACAGGTAGACCATGATGTTTGGTCAGCATAGCTGTGAGCTACAATAAAGTTTTAAGGTGTGTACGTGTCATTTTTAAAGGATACTCTGCTTTAACGAGTTGTTTACTATTAATTGTCTCAGGCCTGAGTATGTCGAATGAGAGGGTTTGGCCATAAAAATTATTATCAGCATCCAGGAAGAAAAAGTTTTCCCTTTGTCTTAAAAGCCCTCTTTCTCATTCCATTTTCTACTATTGGCAAGATCTGGAATAGAGTTATTGTAATAGCGCTACGTAGTATCTTTTGGTTATGTATAGAAGACAGAATGTGTGCATCATGTTTATGAAGCACCTCCCCCTGTTGAGACATATTCTTTCGCTCCCCAAATGGCAATATTAGATGCCATTGGGATAAAAAAAAAAACAAAACCTGGAACAATCTCCAGTTGAAATGACAATGGGAAACATCAGTTGTTTGAGCCCTTGTTTCTTTTCAAGATTATTTCCCCTCTTTACCATATAAGAAATAGTTATTACAGGCATCAGACCCGACGGCTGCTGTCTCAGCCTAGCACCACTCACTGCTCCCCTGAAGACCGTCCTTCTCACCCACGATTGGGCTGGAAGGATCCGGGATCAGCTTTTGTCCAATGGGTCTAAAATGCTATCTAGTAAATTTCTCCAAAATAATGTTTTCTTCACCCTATATTCTCTTCTCCTTCATTCCTGTTTTTATTAAGTATAGGAATGTTTAGAATCCAGGACTGTGTGTTGATGAATTGGAGGTGACGTGCCTTTGGAATTCTCCCGTGTTAACTTTGGAGCCCTGCACCCGTTGGGAGGAGGAGAGAGCAGAGCGTTCATGGTTAGCAACCAGCAAACCTCAGGGAAGATGAAGGCCACAGGGGCTCTGCTTTGATGGTCACAGCTAGCAGCGGAGATGGGTCTTACAGTGCGGCGGTTCTGAAGCATTTGGCAGGAGTTTGGAATGAGAGCTTGGTACAGAGGCCCCAGGCTTTTGTACCTCTGTGCTCCTCTGCACTGTCACTTTGTAGATTTTTAGTGTGACCACTTGATGTAACATACTGCAGCAAATCGTGTATGACTTGCCTTCTTAATCTAGCTTCGATCCCTCAAAGAAAGAAAAGTATCGATGGTCATATTGTGGGCATAAACTCACAGATATGGAAAAAAAAATCTATGATAGGCATGAGAAGTCTGCATTTTATGAGGTTAGCTAGAGAAAATAAATTTTTTGGTCCCTGCAAAGCGATCCTATTTCCAGACACCAGAAAAATGTTCAGAGGGCCAACTGGCTCTGATGACTAAATCTCATCATGGAGAGAAAAGGAACTGAAGAATTGTGGGGTAAGGAATGGAATCTAAGATTTGAAAAAATAAGGTTTGAAGACTTTAGGATGCTAAAGCTAATATGAGTATTTTCTACTGGCTGACTTCGAAGGCATTTTGTTTGGCTTAAAACCTCTGCGCATTCATTTTCTGAGACAAACCCTGTCTTCCCATTAAGAAAATAAACCCTGGCGATTGAGTCTCTGGGACCCAGGAGGCCTGTGCTTTCAAGTGTCCAGCAATGAGTTAAACAAAAGGGTAAAATTTGGCTGAAGATTCCAAAGTGTCTTTTATGCTCGTAGCTGCGGAAGAACAACCTGGCACAAAGGGGCTTCAGAGGCATGTGCCCTACCCCTGAGGTGACGTGGCTGCCTGCGAGGGTAGAGATGAGGCGGGCGGAGGCTTGCAGGGTGGCTGATCTCTGCATGAGATGCGTCTCATTGCCCAGACGGTCAAGTCACAGAGACAAAGACAACTTTTAAACATAAGAAACTGATAAGAGAGAAGGCTTCTGCGTCCATGCGTGCAGAAGGGTAGTCAGTTTCCAGCAGCGGAGACATGGACACGACGACATGTCAATATGTAATTTGCAAAGCGTCTTCCTCTCGCGAGCTTAGTCATGCAGCCATATGCTTTGTGCTATGTTGTTATAGCAAAGAGGTGAATCACAAACAGTGGACCATTTCTTCAAGAAGAACCTTCCAGTGCAAGAGTGACCGAGAGGGGTTCATCTTATGTGCCAGCTGATTTAGGGAGGTGGCTCCCTGGAGCGCAGTGTTGAGCAGGACCCTGAGGCTGTGTGCAGTCTTAACGGGAAAGATCCCACGTCGGCACCAGCTTCCACTGGTGGTGGTGGAGGCGGGCGTGTGGGTGCACGTGCCCTGTGGGGCGGCGGCTCAGGGGCTCAGGCGAGGTGCAGGTTCTGTCCATTGTCTGAACCCTCTGCAGCTACAGTGTAGAGGGCCCTGGGCTTCTGAGTTCAAAGTGTGTGTGCAGTGGGGAGTGGAGCTGTAACCCGTGACCGCTGGCCCCTACCCCTCTGCCTTTGCTCCCAGTCCCTGCCTGCCTGCTTCGGCCTGTGGATCTGAGCATGGCTCCTCCGTCCTCTCCCACCTCGCTGAGCTTTCTGCCCAGGCCAGGCACCGCTGTCCCCTACCTCTTAGTGTCTGTCTTTCTACTGTCAGGCTGTGCTGGTTTCTTGTGGCTGAGCCCTCCTGGCCCGCAGGGAGGCTCCTCCTCCCCCTTCCTCTTCTGACATTTCATTCACCCTTCAGGTGGGCTGCAGAGGGACACTGGGCCTGGCAGCATTAGTTGGGTTCCAGTGTGGTCCTTACTGCTTCCTGGCTCTATGTCAGCTTGGAATCGCCATAAAAACTAGAGGTTTCTTTTGGGAAACAACAAATTGCCTTTTTGACACTCTTGGGCCTGACAGCACCTGGGCGATGTTTCTATGTTAGCTGACCAAGGTGAGGTGCCACTGAGCACTGTGGGTGCTGAGACGCAAGGCCTGCAGGGTGACGTGTGTGAGCTTGGGCATCTGATGACTCTGGGCGCTTGCTGTAGGATCCACACAGTGCAGCTGGCCCTCTCGCCCCCCGTGGTGGCTGGCCACCCCCACGTCCACTGTATGATTGCAGAGACGGAGTAAAGCTTCCTGGCTGGGAGACTCCCCCACCCCCATTCTTTCCCTGCCTTCCCTGACTCCAGGCCTCGGATGTGGGCTTCTGGCTGGCCCTGTCCTACTTCTGGCGTCTGCTTCTGTCTTGCCTCTACCACACAGCTTTGGACTATGTGTGTATGGGGGTGGGGGGGCCTCCCTCCTTGCCCTGTCCCTGGACATCATGGCAGCCAAGCTCACAGTATCCTGTCCATGCTTGTTCCCGATGGGGTCAGGTGCATTGGGTTACACTTCCTGTTTTCTGTCCTTCGAAGTCCAGACCCACTGATTCTCCAGAAACCCTGGAGACCATCTTCCTTTCCTCCAAAGATGTTCATTTTCCTGCAAAGGCCCCTGAGCGGCCAACTGCAGCCTTAGCATGAGATGGGTTTGAAATCCTAAGTCTTTCCTTGCAGCAAGAGACTTCCAGGGCTTGGTCTTTTTCAATTAATTAAATAATTATTTTTAAACCCCCTCCCTTTTATCCCACCCCATCAAGTCTGTGACCTGTTTTTGCCTGTGGTCTTGTTTTCTAGGTAAAAGCAAGCTCTATGGGTTAATCAGATAAGCGCCTCCCATCATCTGTTTCCTATTAATCTGTCACAGCTCCCAGGTGGCAGACCCCACAGAGCGCCCCTGTGTCTGGGGGCTGGGGGTGCGGAGATTTCTGAGGCAGGTCGGCCTGTTGGCCTCTCTCCACTCTGGGTGGCTGCCTTATCAGACTGTGAGTGACAAATGTGTCCAACCCCCACCCCGCTAAAGAAATAGGAAGGGAGAAAGGACCTGAGAAGGTTGTAAAATGCACTGCGAGGTTTGTTAACCTACACGAGAGTCCGGTCTTTAAATGCTGGTGACTCGTCAGTTCTGTCGCATGTCTTCCTATAAGCGCTCTGTAATTTTATGGTATATGGGTCGGGAATGATTTCTCACCAGGCATGGAAAGAACTGAAGAATGCATTTAGGGAGTAGCTCCACCATCTACAGACATGCAGATGAACATAAACACAGAGGGCGAGAAGCTTCCACACACGGCTGGAAACTCAGGTCTGCAGTGGAAATTCAGAGGCACCAAGAAAAGAACAGCTGGGAACAAATGCGAATTGAACCACAGGACAGCGAAACATTTATCTCGGGGTCTCTTACGGCTGCGTCATTTCATGCTTGTGTTCTATTCCCCCCTCCCATTTTACTTTGAATTATTGTTTGCTGCTTTAGGACTTTGTTACCTTTCATCTTTAAGGATCTCAAGATACTGGATAATGGCATTTGAGCATTGCCTTAGAACCACTATCGGTGTGTTTGCTTTGCACTGTCCTAATAATTGTTTATATCCTGATCAATCTCTTAACAAGGAACATGAAATTCTGGCCAAAAAAAATTGATAGTGGAGAATGTAGTCATATCGATAGGGGGACACCTGTAGCAGGTATTAGGAGTTTAAATCATGTGCTGGCAATTAGACGCAAGTTGCTCCCCAGCAAAACCGTAAGTTATATCCAGTAAACAACCCCTGGCAAGGGAACCACTGGGCTTTTGAATGATTCCTACTAGAGCTTCTGTACAAGCGCTCACCCCTCGCAGGTCTGGCCTGTTTGTGGGTGTGATGCGTGCTCTAGTGACCAGCTCTCTGTGCCCCCGTGGCTGTCCCCTTGAAGAGACAACTCTATTCTCATCACTGAACAAAGTCTACATTGGGAAACAAAATTCTTTGTTTCGTTACTAGAAATTTTCATATCTGGAGGGTGGGGGAGTTGAAAAGGAGGAGGATGGCTCAAAATGTCTTGCTAATGGTGGTTAAAGATTAGGCGTGCATCAGTGTATTTTTTTTATATCTCACCATTTCTGTTGTTAGAAATACCTAATGGGGGCCGGGTGCAGTGGCTCACGACTGTAATCCTAGCACTTTGGGAAGTTGAGATGGGAAGGATCGCTCGAGGTCAGGAGTTCAAGACCAGCCTGGACAACATAGTGAGACCCTACCTCTAACAAAGAAATTTTTTAAAAAATTAGCTGGGCACGGTGGTTCATGCCTGTAGCCCAAGCTACTTGGGAGGTTGAGGTGAGAAGATCGCTTTAGTCCAGGAGTTAGAGGTTACTGTCAGCTATGATTATGTCACTATATTCCAATCTGGCTGACACAGTGAGCCCTGTCTAAAATAAAGAAAGAAAATATCTAATGGGGGGGGACACACAGAATGCATTAGTAATTCAGCAAAACCTGCGATCAGTCCATGATTTAATATAAAGGAGAAGAAAAGGCAGCGGAGAATTTGTTACGAGTACTGTTGTCTCAAGTTCACGTGCTGGAGTAATAGTAACAGAATAGCCAAGGAGAACATTTAAAAGGTTTTATTCATTATTTTGTTAGTATAACTGAAAAAAAGAGAACAGATTCTGTTAATTGTTCCACAAGTGTCGTGATTTATCTGTAATCCTGGTACCTGGAGTGTGGGCAGGAAGAGACACTATCTCACCAGGACGGGAGGGATTGTGGGGCCGGCACTAGGTACCCCACCTGTACTTCAGTCATTCCTTTAAAAAAGACTCCTTTAGAGTCAATAGTCCATTTAATAACACTCTTAAAATGAAAGTATTTATAAGTATTTCAAAAGTTGTAAAATGCAACAGAAATCATTAGTTTGAGAGGAACTCTACGAAAAAGCTAAAAAAGCAATCCTGTTTACCTCAGCTGTCTTTAAAAAGGTAACGTGGCCCCCTGTTCACTGACTCCGAGTTCGCAGCCAGGCCCTCACTGCCCGTCCTGAGCCGCGGCAGGGGCTGGAGGGGTGCCCACAGATGCGAAGGCGTTTTCTCTCGGCCACGCAGCTGGGAAGCAGGACGAGGGCTGGAGTGTCCCGCTTCCCTGACCGGGTCCTTGGCATTGGCCTGGTGATCTCCTTTCGGGCCATTTGATAGCATCTTCTCTGGAGAGATGATTGCTGAGACCAGTGCAGCCCTGCTGGTTTGAGAAGTCTGAGAAGTGCTGCCAAAACATCTAAATAAATGTCTTTTGAAATGTTTTCTCTACGCGAAGTGTCACCAGGCTTCAAAGGACAGTGTCCCCGCTGAATTCCAGTGTGGTTCACAGATCGCCTTAGGGGAAAGTAAATCAGCTGAGAACAATGGACTTCACCCTTAAAGAGCGGACTGTGGTGAGGAATGCACTGAGATTCCTCCTTGTGCGCCAGGCTCCCGACCCCTGTAGACGGAGCTGGAGCTTCCATGTTCCTTCTGGGCTTCTGCCCTGGCCGGCTGGACACCTGGCCTCTGGTTTCAGGCTTCAGGTTGGGAAGTCCTGGAAACGGAGGCTCTTTAACCGGTCAGCTCTGCACACTGTCACCTCTGGCTTTAGCAGCTGCCCAGGAGGAACAGGAGGGTTCTGGGCCTGGGGCTCCGAGTCCTCCCTGTTCTGGGTTTGGAGCTTTGGTCCTGCTCTGGAAAGATCTATGTGTTCTGGGTTCTGTGCCGGGTGGCAGCTTGCTCTTGAGCATTTGAAGGTAAACTGTTGTGCCTGGTGCAGCAGGTTGTCTCACCCGTAGAAGGAGACCCCAGATTACTTGTTGTCTGAAGAAAGCAGCCAAAGGGGTCAGGATATTGACTGGTGTTTCTTAGGGTTGATTCCTTTACCTCAGAAATGAATTTCTTTGCCCCATTTTCTCAGGAAGAAGAATAAAAGGCAGTAGGTAGAATGTTAAAGTAAATAGAGAATTAAAAAGCTGTGCAAGTGAGCAGAATATCATTTTAAGGAGCATTTGAAGGAGGACTCTCGGTGCCAGGGGTGTCGTGTGAGTCTGGAATGGCGCCGTCTGTGCATGTCTGTGGTCTGGGTGGCCTGTGCACCTGCCGGGCAGGGCTCTGTGGTGGCAGCCATCGAGGCGGGGCCTGGGGCTTCCTGGGAGCTGAGAGCATAAAGCTGGGTTCTGAGGCTGGAGGTGAGATGGTGGTGGTTTGGGCTCGTGACCTGATACAAGATTGCTCCATGGGACAGCTTTTGGGGCCTTCCCATTAGAGGTGTGTGCTTCACTTCTTTTGGGGCAACGTAGCAAATTGACGGCAGATTTTGTTGACGGGTGAACGAAGAAGCAGGTAGATGCTTCATTAGGGTGGTCCGTGGATCCTCCTGTGACTGCCTGGTGGAGGGCTCCGGTGGGGAGTGCTAGTCTGATTGTTCTAGTGGGTGCGTGGCCACAGCCTGGGGGGTGACTTGTGCAGGTGGCCATTTCCATGCTGGTATGGGATGGCTTTGGAGAACCCTCTGAGCCTGACTGTCCCCTGTTCTTTAGCAGCCTTCCTCTTGGGTGGGTGCATTGTGTGGGCCAGGATGTCACCTAGGAAGGGATGGACAGGTGAATGGAAGGAGCCCAGGGATTTGGGTCTGAGGGTTTTGTCTGAAAGCAGAGCTGGCGTCATCATGAGCTGCGATGTGCTCCCCGCCATGTACGCCTGAGGCCGAGGGATTTCTCGGGGTGTTGTGCTGCATCTGAGTCATGTTCGGGCCCTGTCGGCTACCGTTATTGAGCACTTGCTGTGTGCAAAGTGCTTAACATAGTGATTATCCTCCTGACACATACATTGTCCTTACTTTACAGAAGGAGAAAGCGAGAGTTAAAGAGGTTTGGGGGCTTGCCCAGGGACACGGGGCTAAACAGCAGAGCTGGGATTCAAATCTGTATGTTCGATTGAAAAGTTCTACTTTGTCACAGTACGCAATTTACTTTTTAAAAAGTTGTCTTCTTATAAAAGTGGAAAGGGAAATTTTTGCTAAGCACTTAATGCTTATATTTCCTACCAGGCACTGAACAAAGCACTCAGCAGATATTATCTCATTTAATCCAAACAGTAATCTCTGAATCAGAATTACTGCTCCCACTTAATAGACGGGAAAACTGAGGCACTCTGGTCCAATTGTTTGGCCTGGGTCTCAGGGGGAGTATATGACAGAGCCGAGATTTGCACCCAGGTCTTGCCTGGCTGCAGGGTGTTGTGTTTGACCTCTGTGAACTTGTGCCTCCCGTAACACTGGCTGTCCTCAACTGGGGACCTACTGTGCTCCAGGCATCTGGAGTCCTGAGCTACACAGCTCTGGGCTGGAGAAGAGAACACAGGCTCTGGACCCAATCTACCCCCGAGAAGCTGTGCGACCTTAGACATGTGTCCCCACTTCTTTGAGCCTCAGTGTTCCCATTTATCAAAAGGGATGATGACATCTCCTCTAAGAAATGATATGAGGATTAAATAAATATTTCATTGGTGCTGGATACAATTTTTATAAATTGCTTATATTGGGTATCGAATGGGCAGAGTGGGGTAGCATGCGTTTCAGAATCAGACAAACTGGGATTCCAAGCCTAGCCCTGCCTCTGTGTCTCCATGAGCAAGTTACTCCCTTCTTGTAGGTCTGAGTGCTTATTTCTAACAGCGAGGCCGAGGGGCTCCCAGTGCAGTGGTACCAACACTCGAGGCAATAGTGTGTGCATGTCCAAGCACAGTGCCCCCCCCGCACGTGCTAACTGAGCCCTGGGCAAATGGTGGCAGACGGTAACTGTAGCATCACCACCAACAACACAAAGAAGTTTTGTGCTTGCTACTTTACAGATTGTTAGAGCAAAATCAACATTTGATTATCTAGTGGTTCTCAAAGTAACGTACCTTTAGAGTGTCTGACAGGTTTCCAGAAAAGTGACTCGAACTGAAATGCATGTCTTCCTCCTATTCTTGAAGGATGTCATCTTCGTATTCAGAACTCGACAACAAAACTTATATTTTTAATGTTGAGAAATCCGTGGAAATGGAGGCTTTTAACCCTGGAAGGAATCTGGGGTTTCTAGGAGGCAGAAATTTCAAACTGGGGCTATACATTGTGGAGCTCTTAAATATGAAAAGAAATAATGCCCAATCAATGTGTTTAAAGTATATTTTAGCTGCAACCTTTTTTTTAGTCATGGACAGATTTGAAACTGTAGGTCAATATATTTCCATGAAAATTTTATTCTTACAAAATGAAGTTGGCCAACCCAGGGCTGGAGGGCAATTCTGACCCCATGGTTCCTGCTTAGTCACTGGCATTGGGGTCATTTGTGTGGTTCCCTTCCCATCAGTCATCCTGTTTATGAGACATTTTTGAATGCCCCAGTTTTGGCAAGCACTGAATAGCCAGCATGTTTACCAAAAAACTCTCATCGTCACTGAAATTAAGTATGTATTGTGACAGTGAAGGTAGCTTCCTGCCATCCTCGTCTGTGTTCCCAGATCATGTCCTCCCCAAGGGACCGTTGGCATAGAGGGTGTGGTTCCTGAACACTCGTGCCCAGGCATTGAGCAAGATGGTCGAATACGTGAAAAGGAATGAAAACACCACAGCATACCACAAAGTGCCAGTTACCTTCTACAGTAATTTTAAAGTTGAAAAATTATGCTCTAAGTACTATAAAAGTAGTTCAAATATTCTGTATGAGTTGGCATATACAAAGCATTCAGATAGATAAGCTATTCAAATTGCACCTGACAATACAACCTGTATGTTTTTTCCCAACAAGTAAGCTAGTGCTGGTAAACTTTCACTACACGTATAGTAATAAATTTATCAGCCTGACCCGGTATCTGGAGGGTGTTTTTAATGACTTGTTTGGCCTGGGGTACCTTAGCAGCTGTTCCGTGAGGTCGTGCATTGGTCCCTCGTGTCCCTGCAGCTCAGGGAGCCCTGGACATGGGTGCTGGGGTTGGTGAGGGTGACATGGGTGACCGAGGGTGGGCTGACCAGGGACTTCTCCTTTTCATCAGGCAGCAATAGAGCGTGCCATGGAGCACTTTGTGCTTCATCAGTGGCTGTAAAAACAGTTATCTGTGTGTCAGCAGTTATCTGTGTAAAAACTAGCCCATTGGAGACTGATAGGAGCTCCGCAGAGCTGCCCCGGTGAGGAGTTGCCCAGGTCAGTGTGAGTCACCGTGTGTGCTGTGGATTTTCTTTGAAGATATCGGAATCTTGACGAGAAGGATCAAAGTGGCGTGTCCATTGAGGTGGAGTGTAGAGCTCCTGGAACAGCTCACGCCAGGCTCCCGGAGGGCAGAGCTGCTGCTGTGCCGTGGCGGGGCCAGATGGCAGTACTCGGAGCGCAGCTTGGCCGGGGGTTTTGGGTATGGCACACTCTCCTCTCCTCTAAGGTTTGGGTTTGGTCCTTTCTGGGGTCTGCCTTGAGGCCTGGCCTTCGTCGGGATTCGTTTCGGCTCTAGGCTGCGGCGTCTGGCTCTGGGGCTTGGGAAACGTGGGGTTCTGAATGCAGCATCCCATTGACAGGCCAGGCAAGAGACCCCTGACCTCACGGGCAGGACATCTGATGTCACCTCCAAAGGAGGTTGTACCTAGAATCCAATATTAAATATTTAAAATATACAGTTGTTTGTAACCTCCTGTGGCCTGTCTTTATTCTTAAGCAAATGGTTTAAACAAAAAACAACCAAAAAATCCAAAAAAAAAAAAAAAAAAAAAAAAGGGGCAAGTGCCCTGGACCATGTCCCCGGTGAGGTCCCGCTCAGGCCAGAGGCCCAGACTGGAGCGGAAGGTGTTGGTGCCCTTCACGGGTGCCCCATGTGAGGGGAGATGTGGGTGAGGGAGGTGTGGTAGGAGGCGGCACTCTAATTCTGGAGCCGGTGTCGTCAGGTTGCTAGACTTGGGATACGGCACTTTTTGCAAAAATGGGGACCTCATGTTTCCCTTATGAGCGGCCAAAAGGACTAATGAGCCCCAGGGTGCCTCAGATCAGGAAGTTGGCACCTAGTAGCCCTGCAGGATTTCTATAAGCACGAGCTTTGTTGCTGTTAGGATTCAACAGTTTCTTGGGGTAAGCTTGAAAGCATCACTATCAGTTACGTTACTGCAGTGTGAGAAATTTCCAGATTTCCACCTGACTTAGGAAATAACACATCAACCTTTATTAAATGCCCACTGGGTGTAGACACTACGAGGTGCTATAAAGGAAATGAATAGGCGTAGAAGTAAATGCGTGACGTACACGAAGCAGATCCATCCACTCATGATTCCAACCGGCGGCTGCAGCTCGAAGTTTCCAACTTTCCCCCGAGTTCTGGATCTGTCGTTGAAATGTGTGCTGTGTCCATCGGAACCTGAACTTGAGACCATACCCGTCTCTCCACACTCCCTGTCTGCAGGGGTGGGGCCCACCAGTCCTTAGGCCCCCAGTGCTTCCAGAACCATCCGCTGGCCATTCACCTGTTCTCCAGTGGTGTGACATGTCCCCTCCAAGGGCAGGGATGGAGACCGTTCCTCTCTTGGTCAGAGGGTAAAGGGGCCTTGAAGAAGGAAGGAATCTGGTGTTTCTAGGAGCCAATCTTGGAACTTCCCTGAGCCTTAGTTTCCCCAACTGACTTTTTTGGGACATAGTTTATTTAAAAATTAGAGAGTTGTTTGTATAAATTTAAGAGGTACTTTTGGTCTCTTTAAAAGTATGGTTACATTGAGCTTTTCCTTTAATCTTTTGGCTTTTTGGTGGGTTTTTCTCCAAGGATATTTGCTCATAAAATACTAATTCTACTCCTCATTCCTCTGCTTCTGATTCTGTAGCGTATCATGTCCTTCTGACTGCCCTGATTCTTGAATTGAACTAGACACAGGCCCAAGCTGAACACGGGAGACAACAAAGCTCCTGGAGCCCCTGTGTGTCTCTCCAGGTCTGTTTTTTCTTAGGTATAAACAGAAAATGGGCAAAAGGTGTTGCTGGGGCTGTAGCTCAGCCCCATGAGAAGGCCCAGGAAGTCAGAGCGGGACAGATGCCTGTTCCTGCAAGTGCATTTTTTTTTTTTTCCTTCCTTATCTCTTACAAGGGCTGTGGCCCCAGACCCAAGAATTGCAGAATTCACCTCCTTCCCCTGCCCCGCCGTGGTGGTGCTTGTTATCCTGTGTTTCCAGTCACTGGGCCTATGTCAGCTTATTTCTGGGGGATGTACAGGATTCTGCACACAGCATCACAGTAGGATTTTTAGTTTTAAAAGTAATTAATAGTAATGGTCCTATAATTCCTTCTTTTCTCCATTCACACAGCCGTGATGGGTCTTTTGGACTAGACTGACTGTCTACACACTCCTCACCTCCTATTTCTAAATGAATTTGCGTATTGTCCTTTCCTGGAGCACTGATTTTTTTTTTTTTTAAAGTGTGCTGCTTCTACATGTAGACCCTAAGATGACGTGGCATGGATTTTCATTTTCTTCTGCTGTGGGAGCCTCTCAGGGGAACCCCAATGCCCTGCTCTTTCTGTTTCCAGAGAGAGAGAGCAGGGACTTGCCCGTACTCCCCCTGCCTGAGGAAAGACGGGTGAATTTGGGAAGAGGTGGTGGGCAGGTGAGGCCCACCTCCCCTTCTGCAATGAGTGTCCTCTTCTGAGGACCCTCAAGGTCTTTACTCAGCCCTGGGAGAGCAGCCTGCTCCTGTGGTGGGGCCAGTGGTCATTCCCTGAACCGTTCGGAGCCCATCTGGCCACAGATGTGAGGCCAGTTCTCCCAGGAGCTGCCACGCCTGTCTTCCCACACGGTTCTAACTCAGCAGGCAAAGACCACAGTGTCATCTACAGATCCTGGAAGCCCCGCAGAGAGGTCCTTCCCTAGTGGGCTCTGGCACTGGTGTGCTGGTGTTTTAGTGCCTGCCCTGCTACTGCAGGTGTGGAGCTGAATTGTCAGGCAGTCTAGACACTGAGCCATGTCCAGAGGTGAAAGGGCGACATGTCCAGTGTGGAGGTGACATACGGCTATTCCTGCTTTTCTTCCCTCTGCAGTGATTCTGGCTTACAGGAGCACGGCTGTGCCAAGCTGAATTTAAACCGGAGGTGCCCTGAGCTTTGTTCTTGTTGAGCTAGAGTATGCCAGGTTAAAGATGGGGAGTGCATCTAAAATAAAATGTGACTCTGTTCGGAGTGCAACCAGATGCCCTCTTGGCACTCGCTGTTCTGTGGGAGGCTGAGCCTGGTCCCATGCTGGGGGCCTGCCCTGACATGCACCCTGGTCCTTGTGCTGAGCTCTGCCCATCTTGATTTTCTGCAAGCAAGTCTGTACCTTGATTATTTTACAGTAAACTCTGTTTTGAATAATGTAACAAACACAATTTAGGACATCACACTCTGACCTCTGTGGCTTGGTGTATCAAGATGTGAAGAGATGGTTTTGAGATGCGTGTACTTGCAGCAAACTTGCTTTGAGAAAACTCCCTACCTGAGTGACTGCTCTAACAGGACATGCACTTACACGACAGTGGTTTTGTTACGCCTGGAGTGATTCTCCACCCGCTGGAGCATTCCGCGGGGGAAGTAGGAAGTTAGCGAACTATGCAATGCTGGGGGGAAATAACGACTAGTCCACATGGGTCAATAATGTGTGATTCATGGATGAAACCAACTTGGGAAGATCAGGAGTTCGCCTGCGTGGACAGGAGATGACACTGCCTTGGCTTTCTTTTCTCTCGCCCCTGAAAGATAGTCCATGAATATTCATCGGAAAGTGGTGGTTGACTATGCGATGGGGAGTTAGGAATTCAAGGGCAGAGAGCCCAAGAATTCGAACTGTAGGCACAGTCAGGGTTCTGTTTCTGTTCCTGGAGCATGTTCCAGTAAGCATAGAGCTCACGATGCTGCCAACAGTATGTGTGTGGGGGCACATTCCACTGTCATCAGGCACCTACCTGCAGTGTGCTGAGGGGCAGAGCTGTTCTGTGGAGAGACCATAGGGGCACTCGGTGCCTGGGGGCAAAGTGTACCCACTTTTAAAGGGGGTCGGTCATAGAACAGATAGAGTCCATGAGTTGGCCTGTTCCTGGACAAGTGCCAGGGTCCCTGCATCTGCAGGGGTGCTTAAAGGTGTCTAGAGTCCAGACAGGAGTCCCTCAGTTAGGTCAGGGCAGCCTTGTTCACAGAAGCTTCTTCACAGTGGTGGGCGGGTCCCCCAGTGGATCTGTGGACAACGGCAAACTCGGGGAACTGGAGCGCAGGCACGTTCAAGGCCTCCAGCTGCAGGGGAGTGGCATATCCTGGATCTCAGCAAGGTACCTGGGAGCTGGGACTTTGTAACCAGACATGCCTGGTTGAGCCCTCATTCTGACACTCTGCAGCTGCGTGGGGTAGGTTTACTGATCTCTCCAGGCCCCAGGTGACCCTCTTTAAAGGGTGTGACTGGTCACTGCACACCTCACAGCAGGGTTGGAGACCGCGATGAGATGATGACACCCCTCCTGCCCCTCTGGCTTCTGTTGTGCTGGTGCTTCCCAGACAGGCCGTGTGGCCCCAGGACTTAGTGACAACGTCCTCCCCTTTGTCTTTTGACTCTTACTCAGATTTTTGGCTCTGCTGAAATATCCCACTCTACCACAGAGAAAATGGCAAGTGGCCTTCCACGTCCCCCACAGATGAGATGGGGCTTGTAAAGCACTTGTCATGGCCCCTGGAGTGTGGCGTGCTCACTGCACATGAGTTCTGGATGTCCTCCTGCTGTGGCACTGGTCCCCTGTGTAGGAGGGTGGGCTTCGGAGCTAGTCATTGTGGTTCACATCCTGGGCCCACCACTTACAGCCTGCGTGACCTTGAGCAAGTTACTTCTCCCCTCCTCCAGTTTCCCACCTGTGACATGAGACGGTCAGAAGGTCGTTGGGGGTTAAAGGAGTGAACCCACGTCGCTTAGAGCCCCACCTGGCACGCAGTGAGCACCGTGCGTGGGGAGCTATTATTGGCTTCCCTAGCACAATGCGCAGCACATGGTGGTTCTTAATATATCTATATGAATAATACGGGCAGCAGAGTGTGGGATTATAGTGAGAGCCAAGCTCAAATATCAGACCGTGGAGTCATCTTCCTTTTTTTTCCCAAAACCCTCTCAAGTTTCCCTGAAGTGCTGACAAGATGTAGTGGCCAAAACTGCATAGTGTCTGCTAAAAAAAACAAAACAAAACAAAACAAAAAAAACCAAAAAAAAACCCTCCCTGAGTAGGGGACAGAGGCAAGACTGCTCAACCTGCTGTCTGCTCACCCACCCGTCTCTAGAGAGCCGGGACTGCCGCAAGGCTGGCCGAGTGAGGGCAGCGCTTTGCTGGGGCCAAGGGGGATCCCTCTCCTCCCTCCCCTTTGTCTGGCCTCGTCTGCGTTTCGTACTCAGGCAGCTCATTTGTACCTCGCAGATTTTCCCTTGGCTACTGTCATGGCAGATGGGAAGGGCGGTTTTAATGAATTACTGTTTTCTTTTGGAGATTAAGCTTGCATTATAAATATAATTGCTGACACACAGCCTTCTGGTACTTACATATCATTTGCCAATTAGGATAATGGACCAAAAAAAGTCCCTTGGAAGGTGACATGGCCAAAGTTAAGCCTGTAACTCAGTTTGGGTGCTGGTGAGCGGAGTGTTTTGCCAACTGGAAGCAGTGCCTATCAAGTCTGCCCACAATATGCCTGTGCTTAGAGGGCTGAAAATATTCATGACCTTTGAGAAAGAGAGATTAAAATTAGTAGGCAGAAATGCTGCAGCCAGCTCCAGCAGTGTGTGATGTGGTCATTCCAGAGTGTCTGCCATGCTGGCCACATGCTCCTGGGACTGCTGCAGGGCAGAGGCTGTGCTGCTTAATTTTAGAGTTAAATAATTAAACGTCATGTCGAAAGCATTTATGATGGATCTGAATCTGGCGAGGAATGTTGTGATATTTCCATTGTTTCTTTTAGGGGTCCAGGTCTTTTGGGCACTTTCTCTTTCCTTGTTTTGTTCCATCTAGGCCTTCTGTGTCTTGGCACTACTGACATTTTGGGCCAGACACGTCTTTGTTGTGGGGGGGTCATCCTGTGAATGATGGGGTACTTGGCAGCATGCCTGGCCTCTGCCCACTAGATGCCAGTTGCAACGCCCCTAATTGTGACAGCAAAAATTACCTCCAGACATTGCCCTTGGGAGGCAAATGTGGTCCCAGTTGAGAATCACTGCTCTAGAGGTGGCCCCAAGAGAGTGGCAGAAGGACTAAGAAGCTGTTGGTAATCTCCACAGTAGCACAGTGTGTTGGGGAAGTGGTGTGATTAGACTGGGCTACGCAAAGGCAACTGATAATTCATTCCCTCAGGAAATCACTGATCCTGGAGTGCCAGTTATGTGCTTGTTCTGTGTTAGACTCGGAGAATACAAAGGTTAGTGAAAACGACCCTAGTTCTCTAAGCAGTGCAAGGAAATAGGTGTGTCGATTGGGTCCAGAAGGCTTCCCCTTAAATTGTACTAACTGACCCTACTCCAGGGTGGATATATCCTCAAACTTTGGAGACATCTGGGTTCTGATGGTGTCCTATGTGAGGGCAGGGAGCTCACCCGCCTGGATCCAGAGGCCTGTGGTCTCCAGATGAATTGGTCTTAGGAAGGGATTTGGGAGGTGAGTGGTTTGATTGAAACTTAGGAGAATTTATGTAGGTAGCAAGGAGGGGCTGAGGGAGAAAAGGCACAGAGATGGGTGCGAGCAAGAGCAGAGCCAATTTGCTAACAGCGAATCCAACCTCCTTGGACAGAGCAAGGCAGGAAGCAGTGCGGGGTGGAGTGAGCAGTATCGGGCTGAATGAGGAAGACCTGGGCTTTCGGAGCTGCCTGTTGGGGAGAATGCTGTCTGTCTCCTGGGTTCATTGTTAGGTTCAAACAAGATAATATAAATTTAAATATTGGGCTGCCCAAAGGAAGGTCTTTGTATGGACCGTCTTTACAAGCAATGTCATTTTTACTTTATAAAATAGAAAATAAGGAAATCATTGAAATAGGATTTTGAGCAGGGGAGTATGTTCTGGAAGTAGCATATAGGATGAATTGGGAAGGAGCTGAGAGGAAGGAGTAGAGGAGAGGAGGGTGGTATAATTGATCAGCCCCTGCCCCCAGTACTAGAGGGGGTCCTGGTGGTGGTGGGGGTACCAGCGTTACGCGTGAGAAATGTGGTTGCAGGAAGCGGAGATTGGCCCCGATTCCATGATTAGCTGACTGCAGTGAGATTCTTCCTGCTCCCCCAAATGATGGATGTGGTATATGGTATTAAAACAACACAAAACAGAGTATTAAACAGACAAGGATGGATCTGGACAAATTACAAGGAACTAAGAAATTGACGTTACCAGGCACCTGGGGGAATTAGTGACTACAGCTGGCATTAAACGTTAGCGCTAAATCTTTCTGGTAGCTTAGCTGCAGAGAGACCACTGGCTTAGAACCTGGATGTTTCTCTTTGATGAGGCATCCATTTGAGATAGTCTGGAGGAAGAAACCAATCTTTTGGCTCTGAATCAAAATACTGTTTAGATCATTACATAAAAATGCAGAATATGTTTTGAGCTACAGGTTTAAAAAAAAAACACAAACCTTGTTAAAATGGGCATTTCTTATATTGAGCCTCTTTTTAAAAATGGAGGCATATTTTAAACTTTTGTCTTCGCGGTGTCATTTCTATTTTTGCCAAACCCTTTCTAAGGCTCAGCTGGTACCCAGGGAGCATGCAGGCCTGGGTCCTGGTTGCTCGTAGGGTCCCTAAGGGTTGTGGGGCTTATAATGCCAGTGTACAGATGTTTCATTGAAGTAAGCAGGCTGAATTCTGCAGAGAACCAAGCTCGTGCTTTGCTTTGAAGAGATCTGAGCAGCACTCAGAGAAGCTTAGAGGAAGAGTGAATGTACATACCCAGTAGTCCATCTTTGCTCCAGCATCACCTGTGGCAAAGGTGCTTTTATTGGGCGTGGGTTACTGCCTCCCTCCCCTGGGGGATTTACCAGCTAGCTGGGTAGGACCTTGATGGCTGGCTTGGGCTTTCTGATGAAAAGGGATCCATGTATTTTTTTTTTTTATTCATTATAAGCTGGTTCTGCATTTCAATTTGTTTGTATTTATAAATTGTTTCCCCAGAATTATTAACTTACTCTTTATAAGGTTATTCACATTTAATAAAAATTGGTTTGATTAGCAGCTAAATTATAATTTTATTCTTTTGCATAAGTCATACAATGATTCGAAAATTAAAAGGCTCAAAAGACAATGAGTGAATAGTCTCCCTCCCATCCCTGTCCCGGTCACCCCAGCTTGTTGGTGTCACCAATTTCTTGTGTATCTTTCCAGGGATGGTCTTTTGCATGTATGAATAAGTATGTGTGCACACACAGATACATATATAGTGCTCCACTGTATGGTGGTACAATGATTCAATAAATCAACTATCCCTCCTTGAAGCACAAAGTGATAGTGAATTGTGGGTTAAGAGGATCCATAAACTTTGATGAATGCCTGAAGGCGGTTAAGACAATGTCCTTTGTGAGAATTTACACTGCTGTGGAGAGCCAGTCAGAGAAAAAAACCCAAGGGTTTCTAACCCAGCACTGTAGGAGGATGATTGCAAAGCTAAAAGAAATGGAGGACCTTTGAGGGACAGCTGTCTTTGGGGGGATGGTCATGAGTTCAGTTTTGGGCATATTGAGTGAGGATGAGGATGAGATATCCGACTTACAGAGATGGTACTGGATGCATGCGAGAGGGGAGAATTGGGTTATGAGCTTAGGGTTGTTTCTGATGCTGCAAGAGATGGACACCCATGGGTAGATGTTGAGAGGGAGGGGACCGGAGCCCAGGGATGATTGGGAGAAGGAAGAGGATGTGTGACGAAGACAAGAGAGCCTTGGAAGCAGCAGGGAGAGATCGGGATTGGGAGCTGGGCAGAAGTCCTTCACAAAGGATAGGTACTGTTTGTTTTTTTTTTTTTTTTTTAAATCCTTATATTGTTAAATAAAACATAGATACAGAACATCACACAAAACAAATGTATAGCTTTCATAAGTTTATTACAAGGCGAACCCTCTTACAATACCCTCTCCCCACCCGGGTCATGAAATAGAACTTTGCCAGCTACCTCCAGACCCCAGGAATCCTCAGAAATTTCAATCTTGACTTCCTGCCTCTCTCCAGTAGTAACCTTTATCCTTTTATAATAATCACTTCCTTGTGTTTGTTTATAGTTTTATCACCCAAATGTGCATCCCTATAACAGTTTAGTGTTG
Source organism: Indri indri (assembly GCA_004363605.1). Classification (NCBI taxonomy): domain Eukaryota; kingdom Metazoa; phylum Chordata; class Mammalia; order Primates; family Indriidae; genus Indri; species Indri indri. The sequence goes on along the minus strand of RJWJ010000378.1, from coordinate 188,024 downwards.
ACCAATAAAATTTTGAAAAAATGCTTTTTAGGTCTCAGATTCCTCCTTCCACGCGCCCCCCCCCCCCCCCCCCCCCCCCCCCCCCGCCTCAAAACAACTTATCTGTTGAAGAATCTGGAGCATTTATTTGGCCTGTAGAGGGTCCACGTGCAATTTAACAATGCCTTTGGCCTCTATTGTGACTGCAAACTGGCCACTAATTCTAGAGGCTTGATTAGATTTGTGTTCATTCCTGGGAGGGTTGCAGGGAGGTTGTGTGTTCTTTCATCAGGAGGTACCCAGTACCTGGAAATCTTTCTTTTTGTGCTGTTCCCACAATAGTGGTATAGTTCATACAGGAAAGACAGAATAATGGCTTGATCTCTCTCCCCGACCTTTTATTTGTTTTCAAGACAATGATTTTGGCTTCATTATGAACTTATCGTTCTAAATGTATTTGGGTTTCAATCAACTTCACTTGTTATTGTATTCAAAGCTCAAATTGTCCCATTTTTGGCACTGGAATCCTTTCAAGGAGGCTTCTTAATCTCTAGTGTTCTCGATAGATTCCTCTCTTAGTGGAATAGCAGATATTTCCGTTCATCTTATGCATTACTTGCCCCAAGCCTGGGTCCAACCATTTCTCCAGGAAGTTCTGCTTTATGTTAGTAGAAAATGATATTTCAAGGCCACAATATGGGTGCAAAGGATGCTCATGGCTGCCGGGTTGTCATTGCTTCTGAGCCTCTTCAGCGGGAGAAGCTGGGATTGTATGTATTGTGTAAATGTTGATGATGTGTATTTATCCAGGTTCCAGCAGCTCTTGGGGCATACTGATACTTCACGTTCTGTACGACAGGGTTTTTATGTAACCTCTTTTATATTATATCCATACCTTATTTCTTGTACCCCAGGTATCCAGGTTCTCAAGAATACAGGATTGGGTAGAATTAGAACAGCCCATGTTTACCCATTTTACATTACATCACATCAGAGGAGTATTGGAATAACAATACTACCAGCAGCAATATAGCTAATGACTGAGAGCAGCTGAGTTTTTTTTGGATTTGCTCTCAATTTTAAATATTTCCATGTTGTCAGAATGTATAGCCATTGTAAACTATACTCTTCATTTTAGTTCTCACTTCCTCTTCGTTCTACAAGTACCTTTGTGTTTAAGTTTACCATCAATTTTTTTTTTTCTTTTTTTGAGACAGAGTCTCACTCTGTCGCCCTGGCTAGAGTGAGTGCCATGGCGTTAGCCTAGCTCACAGCAACCTCAAACTCCTCCTGGGCTCAAGCGAGCCTACTGCCTCAGCCTCCCGAGTAGCTTGGACTACAGGCATGCACCACCATGCCCGGCTAATTTTTTTTTCTATATATTTTTAGTTGTCCAGATAATTTCTTTCTATTTTTTTTTTTTTTTTTAGTAAAGACGGGGTCTCGCTCTTGCTCAGGCTGGTCTCGAACTCCTGAGCTCAAATGATCCACCGGCCTCGGCCTCCTAGAGCGCTAGGATTACAGGCGTGAGCCACCACACCCGGCCTATCATCAATGTTTATGTTGATGGTGTCTGAAGCTCGTTCTCTAGGGGGCCTTTGAGGTCAAAACTGTTTTCATAATAATTCTAAGATGTTATTTTCCTTTTTAATCCCCCTCATTCTCACATGCGTGTGTAGAGGAGTTTCTAGAAGCTATGTGACTTTCGATATCACAATAAATTGTATAGCAGATATGTGAGTCCAGCTGTTTTGTATTAAGAGATTAAAGGGATTTACAAAAATAAAGTCAATGCTAATTTTTTTTTGTTTGGGAAAATAGTTATTTTTCCTAAAATATGTTAGCGTATACTGGGTTTGGTATTTTTGATTAATTATTACAAACTTAAAAATTTCTGTTCCAACATCTAAAAGGTAATTTGTATATAGAAATAATCCATGTAAACACAGCTCTTTGGGAGCCTGAAGAAGTTGAAGAGTGTAAGGAATCAGAGATAAAAAATTTGAGGACCCTGATTCTAGTAGATTCTTCAGGAAAGGCTCTTAGGTTTTGCATGTTGCTTAGTTTATTGCTACACTTCATAAAATTTTTGCTACGTGTAATATCCTTTGTCCAGATTTTCTCGTTACTGCATTTCGAGCCCATAGTCTGACCATTTTCTGTGATGAAGGTGCATCCTGTATACCTAGGGTCCATAAGCTCCTCTCTAAAGGCATGTTGTTGAGTGCGTTTGAGTGTGTTTGGAGGCGGGAGGCACGAAGTAGAGATGAGGATTGGAGGAGGGAATCCCGTGGCCCGTGGAAGGTTTGGGTCTCCTGGTCTTTGGTCTGACCACCCTTGGGACTAGCTCTGAATTCATTCTCCTGGGAGACATTGTGGGACTTTTGTGATCTAGGACTTGTTTGTCCAAAGCAGCCTGTCTTCCAGGGCTGCCGGGGAGTTCGAAGGCCTTGTGTCTGACACTGAGTGAACAGAGGCACCCCACCTTCTGGGAAGCGGGCACTGCCCTTCTGAAAATAGGCCTAACACATTCCTTGGCTTCGAGACTCCAAATTACATGGATGGAGCACCAGAGACTGTAGGTCGTGTGCTTCTTCCTTCTGTGGCCCCCGATTTCCACCTGACCCACCTTAAATGTGCTGTTTAACTTGTCCCAAGGAGGGCAAGTGTCTGGGCCACATGGTGAATCATCCATGTTGGTTCTGATCCAGGCCATGCCAGGCCTTGACCTTCCCAGCCTGCACCTTCTTTCGGGACTGTGGGGTGTCTCACTTGGATATGACTGGATGCACATTTGAGTTTTCTGATGTAGATTAATCAGCTGTCATGTGTGTCTTGTGCCCAGGGGTGCTCTGTGCCCTTCTAGTTTCCCTTTTTTTTCTTGCCCCACATGTAATCTTGGTGATCCTGTCACAGGAGGCTTGTTTGGGCTCAGAACCCCACAGAAAGCTGTTGCTGGGAATCCAGGATTCACTCTCTACAGCCACCACCAGGAAGGTGCTCAGGCTCCCATCCCAGCCAGGAGGAAGACCAGGCAAGGACATGATCAGAGGACATTTTAGCGTTTACAGGCACGAGACAGCTGGCAGCCCAGCAGGCCAGGCTTCTGCCCAAGGGCTCAAGTTGAGCTTGACTTTGCTCCTTCTGAACCACGGAGTCCCTTCAGTCACCTTGAGAACATAGAAATGTGGGAATGTTCGCAAAAACTGGGCAGGAAGAGGGCGTGAGGTGCAGCTCCTGGCTGCAGACATCCACCACCTCTTGGCTGGCCATGTATCTTTCTGTAAACCGAAATGTCTTTCTCCAACTCCAGTTCTAAACACAGTTTATGGACGATTTTAATTAATTTCCAAGGTTTGTTTTGTGTGTTTATAGAGTCATGGAAGAAAATGAACTGGAAATAAAACATGCTTTTGAATAAATGATAGTTTTTCAGGCTAGTATTTGGGACTTTAAAAATAATTATATAGTAAAAAAATAATTATATAGTGAAAAAATCCTTACCTTTTTGTAGGTTTAAAAAGAGAAATAGAAACACTATTCTTGCCCATTCCCCTTCTAAAAGGGTAAGGCAATTTTCTCTTAATGCTAGTTGGTTCCTGCCCACTCCCAGCCCTCCAGCTCTTTAGTGGACACCTCTAGGACCCTGCCACTCACAGAGTGGTCTCCAGGCCAGCCGCGGCATCACCTGGTTAGAAATGCAGAATCTCACGGTCCCACCCAGAGGCTGCATTTTCCTTAGGTCCCCAGGTGCATCATGAGCACATTCCAGTCTGAGAAGGACTGTTCTGGCTGGTTTGAGGGAGGCTTCTGTGAGACTGGGGCAGGGGGTGCGTGTGGCCTGGGGGAAGGGACTGGCAAGAGGGGAGGGGCTCTTCTCAGCACATCCACTGGAGATGAGAGCAGGACCTGCTCTGGGACAGAACAGTGGCTAGGGAGCAGAGGTCTAACCAAAGGCAACAGGGAGGTGGGTGTCTGCAGCCATCTCCTTTGGGATGGAATTCTTCTTTTCTCTCCAGGGACAGAGGAGGAGAGGACCCACCCCAGAAGCAAAATAAGTGGTTAACAAAGAAAGATGGATAAGGATAGTGAAGGCATTTGACATTGAGAGATGAAGGCAAGTGCCAGGGCACTGGCTTTGGTTTCTGTGCCTTGCAGTGAAGGCGGGAGGCTGGCCTCTTGCTGGTGGGGGTGGGGGTGGGAAGAAGACCCTTACCTTCCACCAAGCCACTGGATACAAGTTACGGAGAAGGAGCAGTTCGCCAAGTATTTTAGAGGGCATGATGCCTGGCCTGTGCTATGATCTGGATGTCAGTATCCCCCCACCCCCAAATTCATATATTGAAACCTAATCCCCAAAGCAACAGTGTTAAAAGGTAGGGCCTTCGGGAGGTGATTAGGTCATGAGGGCAGAGTCCTCATGAATGGGATTAGTGCCCTTATGAAAGAGGCCTGAGGGAGCTTGTTAGCTCCTTGTCCCTTCCGCCATGTGAGGACACATAGAAGGTGCTGCCCGTGAGGACTGGGCCCTCACCAGTCGCTGAATCTGCCGGCTCCTTGATCTTGGACTTCCCAGCCTCCAGAACTGTGAGCAATAAATTTCTGTTATTTATGAATTACCCAGGCTAAGGTATTTTATTGTAGCAGCCAGAATGGACTAAGACAGCCTGTCACTGACAAGGAGCATGGGGAGGAGGGGTGGGCAGCATCTTCAGAGGGCACTAGAGCAGGAGGCTGGGTCCCCAGGGGCTTGCTCTGTGCACCACATCCTGCTAGTATGCAGCTCTGGCTGGGTCATTGCACCTCTCTGAGCCTCCGTTTCCCGATTTATAGAATGGGCACGATGACATCCTGTGCTCTCTGGGCTTTTGTGAGGATCAGATGCAATGAAGGAAGTAAAAGTGTTCTGAGATGTTAAGCATTGGAAACCTGTGAGAGGCCAGTTTAATCTGGCCCTTGGCTTTTGTGGATGAGGCATCTCATGCAGGAAATCTCACATGGCATGTAGTGCAGGGTGGCCATGATTATTGACTAAACAGATCTGAGTGCCCATTTCGCCAATTTATTGGATTACAAGTAAAAATCTGTGAATCGTGGAGAGGATGCTCCATGCTCTGTGTTTCTACTTTTTGGCTATTATGAGGAATGCTGGTATGAACCTTTGTGTACAGTGTTGATGTGGACATGTCTTCAATTCCCTTGAATATATTCTAGGATATTTTCCCACATAAATAATATATGGGAAATATATATAACATTTGATCATAATATATAATATAAAATATAACATATAATTTTATCCTATATACAATTTTATATATATATGAAAATATACCAGATTGGAAACGGGACTTGTCCAAGGTCACACAGCTAGCAACCGGCAGGCTAGGACTCTAGTCCACTTTTCTACGACTGTAGTCCAATCCTCTTTCCCTGACACCCACTACTTCTCATTTGTTGTGACATTATGGGATCCTTTTGAGCTTTTCCCTTCGTGTCTAAAAGGGATATATGGCTTTGTGCAGAGTGGAATTTTATCTTTCCGAATTTTAAGGCCCTACCAAATATGTTCCAGTTTTCAGAGTATCTGAACTAGAACCACAACGAGTTTCCATCAGCTGCAGAAAAGCAAACGTTTACACATAGCAGCATCTTTGGTTTCACATCTGCTGAGAGGCGTGCTTGCCTCGGCTGAAGCTGTGGCCAACGGTGACGCAAGTTCGAAACTCGAGCTGGCAAGGCCATAGGAAAAGTTCTCCTTGGTTAGACGTTGCTAAGTCATGACAATGAAGTGAAAATCTTCGAGGACGGTTTTGTTGGGCAGGGGCCATGGGACTGCGGGGTTGCGGGATCCCGGGCTCCTCTGAACTGCTCAGTGAAAACCTTCAAGACCAGGGCTGGAACAGGCTCCAGCCCAGCCAGGAAAGCCCCAGGCAAGACGAGGGGCTCTGGGAGTGACTCTGGGTGCCTAAGGGACTGGCCTGGGTGTGATCTGTCCTCTGCAACCTCCCCCAGCCCTCTCGTAGATCGAGACTAGCAGAATAGAGTGGGGCATTGCTTAAGGTGAATCTGCGCGCATACCTGAGGGGGTAGAATAGAATGAAGAATCCTGGTTAGTTCACAAAATCCCATAATTCTCTTCCCACCTTTAAAAAAAAAAAAAAAGTCTCTGAGATTATTTGCAAGATGAGTGGCAAGCCCTCTGTATGTGCCGCCTACTAAGATTGGAACATTAGAAGCCCTCCTGTGTGCCAGCGCTGTTTACAAATACCTGGTCTCAGAGTGAAACCGATCATTTAGCGATCTTACTGTTGGTCTTCATAAAAGATATGCCCCAGTGAAGAGTTTTAACTCTTAGTCATTGTTAAAAAAAAAAAAAAACCAAAAAAAAAAAAAAAAACCCACACACACAAAGATGCAAAGTCCTAAGAAAAGGTTAGCAAAATAATTAGGTGTCATCAGAATAATTCACTTTGTAGACATTCTAGAGTTTTGCCAGCAACTATCAAAGACACTTCAATTCAAGGTGGGAATATTGGTAACAGGGTTGGGATACCTGAACAATTTCTACAAAGAACTGGTGCCTGGACCCTACGGCAGCCCAGTGGGATCTGACTCTGGGGCTGGGCACTGGTGTTTTAAAAAAGCTTTTCCAGGTGATTCTCCTGGGCAGCCAGGGCTGAGCAGCCCCAAGCTCAGGTGAGCCCTGGTGCCCACAGTGTAACTGTAGCTGAGCCCCGGCTCTGTGCTCCACCTGAGCTAAGGGCTTTACTTACGGGATCACATTTCCGCCTCATTAGCAGGGCGGTTTCATTATCCCCTCCACACAGGCAGAAACTGAGCTTCCCCAGGTTAGGTAACCTAAGGTCTCCTTTCTCCCCTTCCCCGAGTCTGCTCCCTGAAAGTTTGGGCAGTGCTGGCCCCTAGCCCAGGCCTCCCTGACCTCCTGCAGGGACTCTTTCATTCAGCAAGCCCTCCCTGAGAGCCAGCCCCAGGCCAGCCATATGCTAAGGTGTTGTCTGCTTGGGGTGTTGGTGATGTACCTCCTGGGATGTTGTTCACTTCTGGACCTGGTCTCTTGCTGTTCTGTGACCTCAGGTGACCTCTCCAGGTGTCTACTTCCTCATCCATAAATCAGGCATTATAGTTACCACCTTATGGAGTTGACGGGGATTGAATGAGGTGAAAGTGTGAAGAAGCACTTGTCACAGGAGCTGACACGAGAAAAGGATGCAGGTATTGTGTGTGCACGCAGCCAGGCCCCAGGCCAGGTTCCAAATGCCTGCAGGGCAGATTTTCAAATGCCGTTACCTGGGAACCCAGATTTTGTAAGTCTTGGATGGGGGGGCTGAGATCTTGCATTTCTGACAAGCCCCTAGCGGATGCCAAGGCCTGCGTTGTCAGTCCCTGGGATCCTCATGTACCCAGTTTGGTGGCTAGCAGGGTATGGAAGGCAAAGCCACTGGCTAGCTGAGCAGTCGTGTGTTCGAAGTGCTGTTCCGCCGTTCCAGGATCTGAGGGCCATTGTACTCGCTGGTCTTACAGTGTGGCTATGAGTGCTTCTAGCTTTTGTCTAGAAATGTTTTCAGTCTGTCTTTCTAGCTAGCAATCACTAGAAGAAGTATAAAATCGATTTCATATTTATACTTTGATATAAAACCAATGAACTAGTAAATGATGATACTATACTGCTAATGTTCTTTTTCATGTTCTGGCTTTTGTGAAGTCATTACCATTCATTATTTATAAAACGTTAGCTCCCATCAACTTGAAAGAGAAATAGACATGGAGTTGGAAGTTCAGGGTTGAATTCCTGGCTCTGCCGTTTGGTAGCTATTTCCTTTGACTTCTCCAGCCCTCCACTTGTGCATCTGTGAAATGGGCCTAAACAGGACCCACGGCACGGGGCTATTACATGGAAATGATGAAGAGGCTCAGATTCCACCATTTTGTCTAGTTATATATGTATATTTTTTATAGGTTAACTGTATTTTTTTTAATTTCTGCGTATTATGGGGGTACAAACATTTAGGTTATGTTGCCCTTGCCCCATATTTTAAGGAAAGAACAGTTTTAATTTGCAGAAGGATTTAGTTCAAAGCTCCAACTCCCCCACCCCCACCCCGTTGAGATAGTCTCTCCCTCTGTTGCCTGGGCTGGAGTGCGGTAGGATCATTGTGTAGCTCACAGCAACCTTAAACTCCTGGGCTCCAGAGATCCCCCTGCCTCGGCCTCCCGAGTAGCTGGAACTACAGGCACATGCCACCAGGCCTGGCTAATTTTTAAATTTTTTGTAGAGATGGGGTCTTGCTATATCGCTTAGGCTGGTCTTGAACTCCTGGCCTCAAGCAATCCTCCCAAAGTGCTAGGATTACAGACGTGAGCCACTGCACCTGGCCTCAGACCATATTTTCAAGCTATGGAGCTATTCCTCTGCTTTGCCCCTTTTGCTTTCTTTGGTGACGGGGGCAAGTGTCTGGCTATGAGCCAAGCTGACAGGCATGGAATGCTCACAGGGTGCAATTTAAATTTTCAAGTTTTTATTTTTTTGCCTACATTATTTGATGGGTGTGTGACATCTCAATGCAGGATTTCTTGAATATGTACAATACAGGTGACAATATAATAGAAATGAAATAAAGCTAAGAACCAATGTTTATAGAACTCAGGATGAACAGAGAATATATGCTTTATAAGTGTCCCGAGGAGCCAGCCGTGAGGACGTTTTTATATGACTGTGAACATGTCAAAATGTGGAACAGATGTGATTCTTGTCCACATGGAGGAATAAGTCTTGTTTGTGGCTGTAAGGTTCATGGATACTGGGAATTGCATAATAATTATTTTCCTTTTTCTCCCCCTTTGTTGGTTAAATGGAGCGAGGCTCTGTTTCCGTTTAAGACCTGGTATTTCAAGTTTGCCTGTGGGTTCCAGAAGTTGAATCAGCTGCTCAGTGGTCTGTGCCCAGCAGCACTTAGTAGGTTTTTGATAATGGCCAGATGCCAAATTTATCTCAGGAGTAAGGGCAGATCAAAGTTTAATGTTCACATTGTGGCCTTGTCTATTTTCTTAAAGCAAGATGGCACTTGTAAAAGCTTTTAGAGGCAATGAGAAATGGAATGGTCACCATGCTGTACATGTCAGAATGTATATGGCATTTAATAGGCGTCGCTGCTGCAAACGGACCCACTGAAATGTGGCCTGCCACAGAGATTTGGGTTGTCTGAGCCAGATGGCTCACAAACGTCCAGTCTTCTTGCCTTATTATTCTCATGTTTTTGAGAGTTAAATTTTATACCTTTGTAAGAGTTTTCCTCTCATAGTTTCTATGTGGGCCTGAAAATGCAGCCTTGGGCATGTGTGGGGATGAATGTGGCACGTTTGTGTTGGACCCTCTGGCGTAGGGTTAGGAGTGGTGTTGGGGGTGCAAATGCCTCTTACAGGTGACGTTGAAAGGAGGTGTGTTTAGATTAACAAACTCTTTTTGAAAATCTACCCCCTCTGGTCTATCGGTCATTCTCACCTTGGAATGAATGCATTTGATCTTGGATCAGTTACTCTTGGGGACTGGGAACTCTTATATTTGGAGTGTTATTAGGGAATTTCGGAGTTAAGCTGCCAGACATACTATGCAGCATCACTGTGAGTCATAATAGTCTATAAACCATGGGCTGGTACAGAGGAGGGGCTGTTGGCAGGAGGCCTACATTAATGGCAGGCCCCACTGGGGCACCCACTGGGTGTAATCAGACCGCATGTGGGTTCTCATCCCAGCTTATCACACCACCCATCTACCAACTCACCCAGTGGACATTGACTAAGTGCACATGCTTCTGTGCCTGTTGTGGGATGAGGTCGTGCGTGAGTCCAGTGCTTGGCACAGAGTAGGACCTCAGGGTCCATTGGTATGCAGTGTGATTGTATCGTCTACCTGGATCAGTGGATGAGTGATAAAGGTATGCCTGCCATCCTCTGGCTTCCCTCCCTGTCTCTGCTCACCTCTCATGTTCCTCCTCCAAGGGCTGCTCTGGTTCCCTGTTTGTGATGGCAGAGGAAGGTGGTCCAGAATCCCCTTGAAACTTTTTAAGCAAGCAAATGTAGAGGAGGCGGGTAGGGCAGGGTTTTAAGACCCACAGAGTTCAGAGCTTTTCAGGTGATTCCAACGTGCAGCCAAATTGTAAAATACTACTTTAAAAATTCTCCTTTAATCCCAGTCTTCACCAATTCATTGATCCATCATCCCTGAATTTGCACTTCCCCCTATAGCATTCTCCCTGTTAGTGCTCCGTGAGCACTAACAATGGTGGTTACAGCCCTGATGCTGTAGTAGCACATCTGCCATGGGCTCTGCACTGTATTAGGAGCTTTTTACTCTTTATTTCAGTCTGATCCAAGTCTAACAGCTTTGCAAAATAGGTGTCATCATCCTCATTTCACAGATAAGAAAACTGAGGTTCAAAAAGATTCCTGGATACCAAGGACTCAGGTAGTAGGGGTGGAGTGAGAATTTGAATTGAGGTCTGTCTGACTCCAAAACCACATTCTTTCCGTATGTTAGGCTGCTTCTCTAAACTCTACTGTGAGCTACCTCAGAGCGCTACACAAATCCATCCAACGTAGAGTAGGATTCAGAGTGTGGATTCTGGAACCAGACTGCCTGAGTTTGAATTCTGGTTCTGCTACTCAGTGGTTTGGTTTGTGCAATCCTGCTTAACTTCTGTCCCTCAGTGTCCTCATCTGAAAAATGATGATGATAATGATAATATTTATAGGGTTGTTGTAAACTCAGAACTGATAGATGATCAATGATTGTCAATTTTTTTTAGTAGCGTGATCCTTTCTTCCTATGAGATCTTGTGGGTGAGTAAAGTTGTAAGGTGAATGATGTTGGAACTGTTGCGTTGAAAGTGGGGGGTGTGTAGCGTTGGCTGCTCAGCTTCCTGTGGGGAGAGACTCCTGTGCCCCTGAGACTAGCTTGCAGAGTCCTTGGGGCTGTCCTTGATGACACCTTCTTGGGGACTCAATAGTGCTAATCCTGTGTCCTGTCAATTCACCAACCTTTAAAATGAATAACAGAATTTACTTATTAATTGTTAAGGGCATCTGTGAAAGAAAGAAAAGAAAAGGCTGAATTGTATGTAAGAATGCGGGAATGTAAATGTGGAATCTCAAAGATGGTCTTGGTCACTAAGAGGAATGTCCAAAGTAGATGCATCAGCCTGGTTGAGATGCAATCTCAGTTGGCAGGATATAGAGGGCAAGTCTATGTGCATGCCCAAGGAGGAAAGGTGTTTAAGAAGGTAAGGGGTTGATGCCCCTAGGTGGGAGTGGTGTGGGTCCTCTGCTGATGGGTGTTATAGGGCAGCTGAGAAGGTGGTGTGAAGGGCCTGGAGGGTATAGGGGAAGGGAGCTCTGATGGCAGCAAGTGGGATGATGCCTTCCAGAGATGTCCTGCCAAACAGAGGTGGCACCATCACCAGGGAATGGAGCTGAAGACCAATGTACCAAGTTGGCTTATACCAAGGATATAGTGCCAGTGGTTACTTGGAGTAGGGGTTGGCTAGCCAGCAGTGGGCACTGGCACAGCCAAAGAATTGGCAGGAAGGAGCCAGAGATAGAAGCATTGCACTCTGTCCAGGGCTGTCCATTAAAGGAAGACTGAGGATGTCTGAAGCCCAGGAGCCAAGCCCAGAGTGTGTGGCAGATCATCTCCCTGGAGCTGGTGGGCCTCATGACTCTGCCATTAAAGCCCATATTTATGGGCTGTGTAAATAAAAAGCAGATGAGAGATGACTGAGGCAAATGGTCACAATGGAGATAAGTTGACCAGGTCATGGAATTGTTAATTGTTATGCTGGGAAGGCCTCCTGACTCTTGGCTCACTCCCTGTGCTGGAGAGCTGGGCCTGAGAGCTTTGGCGACTCAGCAAGCTAAGGCAGAGCAAAGCCTTGAGCAGGGGCCTTTGGACTCCTGGTCCAGTGCCTCTTGCCCAGCTGAGCCTTGCAGCCTGGCAAATTCCCTCTGTTCCCAGGAGGAGACCACCCAAACTACCATCCTCCAGGGACCATGGCAAACCATCTTGGGTGTGCTCATCTCCTTCAGCCCCTGCTTTTTAAGACATGGGAGAGCTAAGCTGCTGGTCCTAAGTAGGCATGACATCCATATACCGAAAGAGTGGCTGTCCTAGAACTGATGATAACTCAAGATCGGGAGTTCCAGGAGGCCACAAAAGCTTTCATCCGTGCTGTTGGCTGTCATACCCACCCTGTGTTGACCATCTTCTGCACTTTTCTTGCCTGGTGAACCCCGGTTGTCTTGCGCTATTCAGCTCGTGCTTCCTCCTTCTGCAAATCTTCTTTCCATCTATGTGGTCTGGGTGCCCATATGTGTGTTCCCAGGAGCCTTCGTGTGTTATTGTTGACTTGCTTTCTCCTCTAGCAGGCCCAGAGCTGCTTGACCTTGACTTTCATCTTTGTGCGCTCAGTCTGTTTTAGGGTCCAGTATGCAGTAGATGCTCAATAAATGTTTACTGAGTGAATGAGTGAATGAATAAAGAGGATATAGATTGCAGTGAGGCTCTAGAATTGGCCATCAGGCACAGCCTTTGGCTGGTAGAAAAGCCACAGCTCTGGCCCCAGAGCTCTGCATTGCGGCCTGGTTGGTTGCTCTGTGGGCAGGGAGTGGGGCAGCTTGGGGAGGAAGCACTGCTCACTGCTTGGAAGGTGGTTTGGGGGTGGCTCATCTCACTCTTACCCAGACTTTGAAATCAAACATCCTCTATGCCCCGAAGGCCTCTGTTGATCTGACATGTTGCTGTTGGAGAAAGATGGCGGCCAGAGCAATATGCTCACAAGAGGGAAGATGATCAGAGGGCAGGGCATTGCCCAGGTGCCCACCCTCTACCACATCTGCCATGGTGCTGTGAACCTACCAGAAGCATAACCGCTTACAAGTTGTTTTTTTTTTTTTTTAAAGGTTTTATGAACTATAATTCCCATACTATACAATTCACTCACTTAAAGCATCCAGTGCTTTATAACACAGTCACAGAGTTGTGTAACCATCACCACAATTTTAGGACATTTTCATTACCCTTAAGAGAAACAGCCTACCCATTTCTCCCCAACCTCTCCAGCCCCTGGCAACCACTAATCTACTTTCTGTCTCTATGGATTTGCCTATTCTAGACATTTAATTATAAATAAAATCATATATAGCCTTTTGTATCTGGCTTCTTAGCATATTTTTTCAAGGTTGATCTGTGTTACAGTATTCATCGTTACTTCATTCCATTTTGTGGCTAATATTCCATTATTTGGACACTATATTTTCTTTATCCTTTCACCAGCTGACAAACATTTGAGTTGTTTCTGCTTTTTGTGTATTATGAGTAATGCTGGTGTGAACATTCACGTACAAGTTTTTGTGTTGACATGTGTTTTTGCTTTGCTTGGGTATATACCTAGAGTGGAACTCTTAGATCATATAGTAACTCTATGATTAGCATTTTAAGGAACTGCCACACTGTTTTCCAGAGCAGTGGCGGGATTCTGCATTCCCACCAGTAATGTATGAGGGTTCCGATTTTTCCACGTTCTTACTGTCATTTGTTGTCTGTCTCTTTGATTATAGCCATTTTAGTGGGTATGAAATGCTATCTCATGGTTTCAATTTGCATTTCACTTGTGGCTCATGACATTAAGCATCTTCTCCTGTGCTTATTGGGCATTTTTATATCATCTTTGGAGAAATGTTCTTCAAATCCTTGGCCATTTAAACAATTGGGTTGACTTTTTTTTTTTTTTAATTGTTGTAGGAGTTCTTTATATATTCTGGATACAAATCCCTTATCAGATTTTTGATTTGCAGATATTTTCTTCCATTCTGTGGGTTGCCTTTGCATGTTCTTGATGACATCCTTTTAAGCAGAAAATTTTAAATTTTGATGAAGTTCAATTTATCAGTTTTTTTCTTTTACTCGTAATTTTGGTGTTATGTCTAGGAAACCATTGCCTTATCCAAGGTCATGAAAGTTTGTTTGCTTTCCTCTAAGACTTTTATTATTTTAGCTCTTGCATTTAGGCTTTGATCCATTTTGAGGGAGTTTTCATGTATGGTGTGAGGTAGGGATGCAGCTTAACTTTTTGGATGTGGATATCCAGTTGTAATAGCATCATTTGTTGAAAAGACTATCCTTACACATTATTGATGACTTAATAAATACATTTTAAATTTCACTTTTAAAACTAAGTGCTTCTGTACATTTCCTTGGGATCCATTATAAAGAAAGTTATTAAAATAATATAATTCCTCAAAGGGCATTATTTGTTACTATGTGATCCTGAATGAGGAATCAATCGATTTCATTTCTGTTCATCTATATTTGAAACTAACATTTATAAAAGATTATTTAATCATTGCATTCTAGTTCTTAGGACTACAGAGCCTGGTGTCTAGACACCTTTTTTCCCCATATGTTTTAGTGGTTGCTTTTCATCTTAACTGTTTATTTCCCATGTTTATTGGCTTGTTTTTGCTTTTTGTCAGTACAATATGTAATGCCCACATTTAAAATGTTCATAGTACAAAAGAGAGCAGTTACTCCTGTAGGTTTATCTCTACCAACTAGCCTGAGAGGCCCACGAGGAAAATGCTACAGTTATTAATTTTCAAAAAGGGGGAGGAAGCAATATTCTGGTTTCTGGTCCTCAAATTAAAGCATCCTAACTTCTTCCAGTGCCATTTGGCACTGTCCTGCCTCTGATCCTAAAATAAGGCCCCCATACGGACACTTGAGAGATGGGCCTGCCCACTGGCTTTCTCCCTTTGGGCTGCCTGTGATCCAGGCAGTGGTTACTACCTTAGCCTTTCCTCTCTCAGCCTCACCCAGATGCTCCTGAAGTAGACTCCACCCTGGAGGGCCATCTGCAGGGTGACAAATGGATTGCTGGAGGGGTGAGTAGGATTTGAGCCCCTTGTATAAAGTGTGCTCTCTGTGCTTGCCTAATTGTGACCAGGATTCTTCCCCCAAAGCCCCCACCCCATGTAGGCAGCAAGGAGGGTGTTAATGTAGTACTCAGGGTCACTGCCTTAGGGGAGGGGTGGTAGGGACAGAAAAGCTGCTTGAACCCAGTGTTCATTCTTTAGCAAGAGCAAGTATGGTAAGGAAGTCTGTACAAATGCAAAGCCTTTCTGTATGTATGTTCACATCTGCACTGGAAGAACAATTTGAGAAAAAGCTACTTACCAAGAAAATAAAAACTATTTTAGTTCTAATATTTAAAATTAAACTAAAATTTCTAGAAATATGGCTAACTCTAAGAGGAACAGGTGATGCCAATCTTAAAGCACAAATATTAATAAAAATGTTGCTGAAATGCACATAATTTAAAATCAGGGTGATTGACAAGTGGGAAGGAATAAAATCAGACTCATTCTTGAACAGCTGGGAAAACTATCTATATACACCTTGGAAGGATATTGTGTTATTTTCCCCATGTAAAAGTAAAAGTGATTTGGAGAAGAGTTGCCCAGACAAACTCATTCCTCCCTTAAAGGATGACTAAGGTAGAGAGAAGAATTTGTTCTTTAAAGTAATTTTATGAAAGTCATAATACTTTCTGCTACAATCATTTCAGATTTTTTTGTTTTGATTTGAAGAAATTTGCCGTTGAATAAAATTACGGTTAGAAAATGTTGGTTAGGTATGGAAGTCTCATGTTGGAAAGAGCATAAAAAGCCAACATATAAAAAGGAATGAATGATATTATGAGAATTTTCTCATCTTCCTTGGCAGCACGTTGCCTCAGAACTTGTGTCCTAAACACTGTACCAGTGAGGGTGTCCCCAGAGCCTGTCCAGGGAGACTGCCTAGCCTGGGCACATGGTGAAACTTTGTTCAATGGAACACACAGCTGAAGAGCTGGTAACAGGCATGGCCAGAGCAGAGGACTGCACCTTTCTTAGAAACACAGTTGCGTAATTCAGGCATCCTGGTTTTCAGCAATAGTCATCAGAAACTTGTCAAAAAGGTGGACTTTCCCTTACATTTTTCAACGTAAGTCCAACATCGTTGTAAGATTGTGTCTAGAAAAACCTTAAGAAAAGTCGGTTTGGCAATGGGGAGGGACAGCGATGTCCCACTTGCACAGGGAAGGAGCTTGTTTCCCAGGTGCCCAGCTCAGTGTTGCCTGTGTTCAGCTCCCGCTCCAGGACACATGCATGGAGTGAGTCTGTGGCCCGCTCCCAGAAGTTTCTTTAATGTTTCCCCTGAGTAAAAAAAAGTTGATAGTGTGACACATTGGATTTGGAGCCTGGGAACATGGCAGCAGGTCGTTCTTCGGGTTGTGCTGAGGTCAGGCCTGCTGAGTGGAGCAGGGAGCCCTTACAGCTTGGCGGTCCTGACGTGACCATTCCTTGCAGGTGGCGAGTTGCTTTTGGAGTCAAGATTGACTGTCCCGCACCTGGTCTCCATTTGTCAAGCAGGGCCACACCCACAATGTTAGGTTGCCCAGATTTATGTTTCATTCATGGCCAACGCTAAGGCCCATCATTTACAGTTACCAGAATACCTCTGCTCCTCTTACGCTCCAAAACTCAGTGTCCTACATATAACTTAATTAAAACATTTTCTTAGTGTGGTAAGATATACATAACATAACATTTGCCCTTTTAACCATTTTAAGTATATAATTTAGTGGCATTAATTACATTTGCAGTTTTATGCAACCATCACCAGAAAATATTTCCAAAACTTTTTCATTTTCTCTGACAGAAACTCTGTGGCTATTAAGCAGTAACTTCCATTCTCCTCTTCCCTCCAGCTTCTGTAACCTCTAATCTACCTTCTGTTTCTGTGGATTTGCCTATATAATTTTTAGATTACACAGGAGGGCTGCTGGCCCTAATGCCAGAGGAACCTGCCTTGCCTGAAGATACCAGCTGCTTGTCCGCCCATGTCAACTCATCCCCAGGCATTTGTTGGTGCCAGTCATGTGCTGGGCCTTAGAGGATGAGCCAGTGGCCCCTGCTGGCTGCCTGTGATGACGGCAATGAGGTGACATTAGCAACCACCACCCCCACTGTTTATTGATCACATTCTATGGGCTGGGTCTGGTTAGGGTGTTTCAGGAGCTTTGACCCCCACAGCCCACTGGAGAGGTGGCAGCGGGTTTAGGGTGGGGAAATGGAAGCTTGCAGAGATCAGACTGAAGCGTGTGGCTGGTGGCAGTGCGGGGCACATGAGGGACTCCTGAGGAGCTCACATGGGACTGCCTGACTTCTAGCCTGCCCTCTGTTCGCGTAGGGCAGAGCGCCTTTCCCCCAGGCCATTTTCCTTGGTAAGACATGACACCCAGGTAGCTGAGGGACCTGGCCAATAGGAGAGGGGTGGGTTGGGAGGCTGAGGAGCAGAGACTGCAGGGGAGGGGTGCTGGCACCTCCATTTCTGATTGCCCTGCTGGCAGATCCTCACAGTGTCGGAGAGGGGAGTGAGCCTCTGCTGAGCGCCCTTTGTTCACTGTGGGCAGTACAGGCTGATGTGGGGCAGACCGTGACGGTCAGGGCAGTAGGAGAGTCAAAGTGGGTCTGCTCCTGGAATTCTGTTAGTGCTGATTCACTCTGCACCTGGGAAAGGCCCTCCCTTGATGCCTGTGTACTCTTATTTGCATATGTATCTATCAGATTGATGATCTCATTTCTTAGTTCACAAAAAATCAAAATAATCAGGAGGGAGCTATAAGGCCGAGATGGACAACAGCAGGTAGGGGTGCAGGGGGAGAACTGATGAGTTTGTCCAAGAACAAGAAAAAGGGGGAGAAAAGAAGGTTCAGAAGAAAATGTAACCTCTTAAAAAAAGACTTCTCTATGTGCAAGGATTTATTCATACATCATTAAAATTTAAATTACATGGTTCAGTCTGTCACTGATGACAAATGGTTCCTTTTCAGCTTCATTTGTTTGAACTATTTCATTCAGGCACTAAATACTTAATTGGTTGATGTTTTAAAGTTTACCAGGCTGCATTAAATCTATATTTAGCATAAACCCAAGTAATACTGTAAATCGTTTCCAGTAGGATTAAAATTATCAGCATGTTTCTCAAATCCTAAAAGAAATACCAAACTCTGGATTATAATCAGTTTTACATTCTGAATTTCAGACAGACATTCTTGTTCCATTGACAAGTGATTCTTTTTCCGAGACCTCATAATAAGGGTGGCATTTCTCCCTGCCATGCCACAGCAACCCTGTAAGAGAGAGAGAAGGAAATCTGATCTGTGATGAAGTTTGGTGACCTAAGCAAGTGACTCTCTCGAATCAGCTGGAAGCAATTTGTTTTCAAACATATTTCAAACACATTAAATATCTGAGTATAATATACTTAGATGTCATGACTTAACCATCTATGATTACAGTGGACATTACTTAGGAAGTATGATGAGTCCCTAATGCGTGTTGCGGGCGTCTTTGTTTACATCCCGGAGGTGCGGCCTGAGCCGCACGCACAGGTGACTGAGTGAGCCATAGTGCACTCACCAGTACACCCGCCACAACTGTTGGGTTAATGGCACTTATTTTGTTTGATCTCTCATTAATACTTATTAAGAATATATAATTTTGATTTGTGACCTTGTTCCCTTGAGCCCTTTGAGGTAGCACCTGAACTTGGGGCTCTCAGCACCTCCATGCTGGACTTCGGCAACACTCTTCCTGTGGATTCTCTGCCAGTCCTTCCTCCACACACTTTGCAGGGTGATGTTCCTGAAATGCAGATCGGACTGGGACTTTCCTGCTGCTTAAAACCTTTCAAAGTCAGCCCCTGTCCCCACCCCTTGTCTTCAGGCCACCTCTGTGCCCTCATGACAGTGTACAAGCACCTCCTTCTGCCAGCCCAGTCTCTTTATTCCTACCCAGTTGAAAACAGGAGGTCTACTTCCTTAATTCTATTTCAAGCCCTGTGTCCCCACCTCTACCTTGGTTGAGAGGTACTGGGGGAAGCCAGAATATGTATACGTGCGCCTTCGTTTCATGACATTGTGTACCTTAGGAACCTCTTTCTGTAATCACGTGCTTCATCTTTTATATTGCTCTTCTGTATACTTCCGGGCTGGTGAGGGATTGTTAAAACAGGAAGATAACAGATATGGAGCCTTCAATGGACATCCCTTCCCCAGATATTTGAAAAACAAGCCACTCAGCAAATGAACTGCCTTAGAGAAGATTATAATGTTGGCCTTAATTTCTTTTATCAACTTTCCATTTCCTTAAAATGCATCTAATCAACTACTGTTAACTGTCCTGGAAATTTTTTTGGTTTAGAGAGGTGTTTTTGTTTTTAAATTAAGGGTTACCTACTGCTCGCAAGAAATTTAGGCTGAAAAATGCTGCTTTTAACAAAAAGGAAAAGTCTTAGGTATGTGAATGCATATAATTCTGCGTATTATAAGATGCAATCATAGTCACCAAAATGACACTTGTTAGTTTTCACTTGGATGATTTGCTGATACTCCTGCCCCTTCAGGTAATCCGCCATTTGGAATTTGGAAATGCTACGGCTTCAAGCCATTGAGACAAACATACCCATTTCTAATTAGGTTCAGGGTAGTGGTGGCTGTGTTACAGTCTAGATGTTCATTACAGTTTCACATTTTCATGTACTCTGAAAAGGAGATTCACAGAAATTAGCATTAAAAGTGTCTAGTTCAAAGGGAAGACTTTAGGGGTAGAACCTTTGAATAAAATGCTCTATCCTTTCTGGTGGCAGTTTTGTAGAAAGCACATTTGCATTGCTTTTGCAAAAGCAGTTGAAAAATATTCCACTTTAGTTTGAATGCTTTGTCCTCAAGAATGAGACAGTTTAAGGTTTGGGAGTACGACTGTGGATCGATGTCACAGGGAGTCAGGTTTATGGTAACAGTGTGCGAAGGTGCGTGGCAACGTGTTGACTTTCGCTGCCCACTTTTTGCTGTGTGACACAAGTTGGATCTCTTTTTTTTTTATCAGAATCTGCAGTTTCTTGCTATAAACGGGAATTTTATTTTCATAAATAGGACTAAAACAGTGGTCTGGGGGGAATTAACAGAGGAAGGGTAGAAAAAGTGTAGGGTTCTAAAAAGAACTTTTAATGTTAAAATTATAGTTTATTACTTTACAGTAGATCTGGCTATAAACATGTTAAATTCTTACCCAGTATCAGATTTAAGGAAAATGTTGTGAAATAACACTGGATGCATGCAAAGGAATTTTAAAATAATTATAATTTGCCATTTTCTCCTTGGTCAAAGAGTATTTTGGAATCTGACTTTCTAGCTGTGCAGTCATAAGGAATTATTCTTCTTCTATTTGGCTTTGCTCCGTTGTTGACTTGGGTTCAAATGGAGGCCTCCTGGACAGCTGGTGGCCAGGGCAGCTGTAGTGACCCAACTCGAGTGTGCCCCTCCCAGGGATGGAGCTCCCAATTTAGCTGTTGGGTTTGTGCATAAAATGCCACAGCATAGCAATCTGAGCTCTTGCTTTCTGTTTAAATAAAAAGGCAGATGCTTCACACATGTTTTCACAAATTGACATAAACCATGGAGGGAAAGAATGCTGATATTCAATAGGAACCCTGTAGCAACTTGTTACTTGTAATTTTTAGGTCTTCCATAAGAGCAAATGCAGAAAGCAAACCTGCATCTGTGCTGACGCTGGATTAGGAGTAACCCATACTCTTCTGAGTGCCCAAGTAACGGGTGAATGGGGCATCTATAAATAGTGAGCTCGTGTGTCTCACGGACTCTCCAGAGACAACAGGGCTTCCTCGGGCCAGCGTTGTCTCGTGTGGCCAGGGAGGGACAGCCAAAGGGAAGGAAGTGCACGCTTTTTCACCTTTTCTTTCTGTATTAAGAAGAGCAGATGCTTGAATCACAGAATTATCCTGCTGAGGACTGTTAGCTCTGGTGTGTGGTCTACTGGGAAGACCTAAAAATAGGGCTGAGAAAGGCTTTGCCCCTTTTCTTCAGGAAGATACTGTATTGACCTACATGACTTTCGGAAGCATCCGACAGCTCCCAACAGACTGCTGTGCTCAGTTAAGCTTGATTAACTCTTCTGTTTCTGCCCGGGCTCAACTATTTATGAAACTGAGCATCTTTTTTTTAATTCAGAACATTAAGGGAGTACAAACCTTTAGGTTCCATATATTGCCTTTGCCCCGCCTGAGTCAGAGCTACAAGCATGCCCATTCCCCAGTGTATACCGCACCCATTAGGTGTGAATATACCCATCCCCTTCTCCCCAGTCCCACCTGCCCGGCACCCGATGAATGTTACTTCCATATGTGCACATAAGTATTGATCAATTAGTACCAATTTGATAGTGAGCACATATGGTGCTTGTTTTTTCCATTCTTGTGATACTTCACTTAGAAGAATGGACTCCAGCTCCACCCAGGATAATACAAGAGATGTTAGTTCACCATTGTTTTTTGTGGCTGAGTAGTACTTCATGGTGTACATATACCACAGTTTATTAATCCACTCATGTATCGGCATGAGTGGATGGCCATTTGGGTTGTTTCCACATCTTTGCAATTGTGAATCATGCTGCCATAAATATTTGAGTTCAGATGTCATTATTATAGAATGACTTTTTTTCCTTTGGGTAGATCTACCCAGTAGTGGGATTGCTGGATCAAATGGTAGTTCTACTTTTAGTTCTTTGAGGTATCTCCTTATTACTTTCCATAGAGGTTGTACTAGTTTACAGTCCCACCAGCAGTATATGAGTGTTCCTATCTCTCTGCATCCATGCCAACATTTGTTGTTTTGGGACTTTTTGATTTAAGTGGTATCTCATTGTGGTTTTAATTTGCATTTCCCTGATTAGAGATGTTGAGCATTTTTACATATGTTTGCTGGACATTAGTCTATTTTCTTTTGAAAAGTTTCAGTTCATGTCCTTTGCCCACTTTTTAATGGGGTTGTTTGATTTTTTTTTTTGTTACCGATTTTCCTGAGTTCTGCATAGATTCTAGTTATTAGCCCTTTATTGGATCTATGGCATGCAAATATTTTCTCCCATTCTGTAGGTTGCCTATTTGCTCTAGCGATAGTTTCTTTGGCTGCACAGAACCTTTTTAATTTGATCAGGTCCCATTTATTTGTCTTTGTTGATGCTGTGATTGCTTTTGGGGTTGTCTTCATAAATTTGTCTATGCTGATATCTATAAGAGTTTTTCCAACATTTTCTTCTGGAATTCTTATGGTTTCCTGCCTTAGGTTTAAGTCTGTTACCTACCGTGAGTTGATTTTTGTGAGAGGTACGGATCCTTTTTCAGTCTTCTACATGTGGCTATCCAATTTTCCCAGCACCATTTATTGAATGGGGATTCTTTTCCCCAGTGTATGTTCTTGTCTGCTTTGCTTTGTCAAAAATCAGATGGCTATGGAAGGGTGGTTTTATATCTGGTTTCTCAGTCCTGTTCCATTGGTCTATGTCTCTGTTCTTGTGCCAGTACCATGCTGTTTTGGTTACTATACCCTTGCCGTATAGCTTGAAGTTTGATAAATTGATGCCTCCTAATTCATTCTTTTTTGCTTAAGGTTGCTTTGCCTATGCAGGGTCTTCTCTGGTTCCATACAAAGCATAGAATTATTTTTTCTAGATCTGTGAAAAATAATGGTATTTTAATAGGGATTGCATTGCATCTATAGATCACTTTGGGTAGTATAGACATTTTAACAATGTTGAATCTGCTGATCCGTGAGCATGGTATGGTTTTCATCTGTTTCCATCCTCTGTTTCCTTCAAAACTGAGCATCTTTGAATGTAGAGTCTGGAAAGGGAGGATGTGGGCCCTGGGCATTCCTTGCAGTTATACTGGATTTATGATGATCTGTCCACACTCTCTCAGTCCTCTGTGGCAGCACCAGGCACCTGTCAGTGTTGAATTAATTGATGGTGTATACTTTTAAGCACAGGTGCTACCTTTGAGGAAATAGTCTTTGACTATCAAATGTGGTCAGGTGTCACGTGGACCAAAACTTACAACTTCGAAGTTAGGAACCAGCTGCAAACACTTAGGACAGGAATTATATGAAGTGAGCCTGTCTAAAATCAATCTCTCCCTTGCCACCTGACATGGTAGCACCTCCTTATGGTGTGACTGAATAATTTCTAAGTGCCAGCCTGCTCACACATGCTGATGTGCCAGTGTGTGTGTGCTGCCTTAGGATGGGGGCAGTGTGGGATCTGAGAATCTATGAAATAAGTGAACAGTCAGTTTTACATGTGGTTAGCTCAGGACAACTGGTTTCGTAACAAACCCTTAGAAAACAGCAGATAAAAATTTGGTGTTCAATATTTCTCACTCCCATTTATAGGATTTTCTAAGAGCAGTGTTTGCCTAAAGTAGGAACCAGCTTATGGGAAAGGGTCAGGCAGGAGCCTTAGTATTTGGCTAGTTTCCTTTAGCTTATCTATGATTAGCTTAGATGCTTGATAATTCTTTGCCATTCCAGCCACTTTATGACCATTGGGGTCTAACTGTCTGGTGGCAGTGCAGAAGATCAAGTAGGAAGTCTTACAGTTTGAGTAGTATAAATAGTAAGTGGAGACATCTCTTGCTGGTCTTTCATTTCAGCTGTTGACTTCACAGGGGTGCTGGATTTTTGATGTTTATCACTGTCTCTTTCACCCCCACCCTTTTCTTACCCAGAAGACAAATGGCGAGGTTAAATATGGCCATGACTCACCCAAAGGCTCAGCCAAAGTCCAGTAGTGGCCATCAGGAAAGACAGTGTCACAGGTCTTGCTAGAATTGGCACTTGGGCCCTTCACCTGTTTCTAGTTTTCACTGAGGTTGAAAGTATTCTGGTTGAACTTATTGTGGTAATAAGCTCAAAAACAAGGCACTCCTGGGCATGTTTCAAAAACTAAAATATTTTTTAAAAATGGAAATACAGATTAGGTTGACTTGCCATGTGAGGAAATATACACAATTGAATGAAGTCTGACTTCTTGCTTAGATAACAAAAAGGAGATACTTTTGAATTTTCAAATACCCATTTAAGCAGTCACTGATGAGGCAGCTAGATAGCTTCTTTTGTAAGACTGTTCTTATAAAGTTAGTTGGCTCTGAAAACTTTAGTTCAGTTGAATCAAGAATTTATAAGTTGGTATTTCAAGGATCTTAAATGTTGCAACCTAAAACAAAACTGAGATAGTATAAGATTAGTTTTTTTATATGAGTTAAATTTTAGAATGAAGAGTAGAATACAAAAAATGGTGATGGCTCAATATTTTTTCTCCCTTTAGAAAATGTTTCAGAGCAATAAAAGGTGATATATACTGTTGACAATATATAAATGTGGCTCTGAGCCCAGGGGCATTGCTGGCAGATCTTTTGGAATATTCTCCAGAATCAGGAGTCAATAAGAAAACAACAGTGACTTGAAACGTTGATTGCCAGCTGGGACTGCCATGAATGTTTATGGTGGTTTGGGGTCACATGCCAGTTCTAGGGAACGGCAGGTCTGCGCTAGATCCTGGGTGGCAGCACCTATGTGGATGCGCAGTCTATAGAGGAGGAGGTAATCTGAAGACAGAGAACAATAAAGTAGTCAGCATAGAAATGAGTGGGGAGCTAGGGGGCTGGAATAGAGCTGGGAAGAGGACATCCAGGGCCACATGGAGCAAAATACCCCAAAACCCTCCTTCCTGGATTGGTGTACACGTATCACTTTTGGAATGTTTCAACAAGGTGTACCAGTTTTATTCTAATTTTAAAAAGTTATTTAATTAAACTGTATTTAAATTTTTTGAAAAGGTGGCACATTCACATGGGTGTAACTTTGAAAAGTACAGAATGACTTATAGTAAAGCGTCCCACCCTCTGCTGCCCTCTCACCTCCAGCTTTGCCGTCTGCTTCCTTCCCCTGCACTTCCCACTTGACCATCACATGTGATAATTGTTAACTCCCCACGTTCTTATGGATGAAGAAAAATATATATAATTTACTGCCCTTTTAAAAATAAATGGGTAATACATTGCTAATATGTACACTGTCTTTTTTCCACTTAATATTTCTTAGGGTTCTTTTCCTATTAGTAAATAAAGAGCTTCCTATGTCTAAATAGATGGATAATATTCCATTACGTGAGCATGGGTCCAGAGGCCATATGACAACGGCATAAACTTCTGAAGGTGGAAGAAGCACCAGATGACATGAGAACAGTAGAGAGAAATGATCGCAGGCTCTTACGTAAATGCAGCTGACACGTGGGTTTTTAGTAACAGTGGTGTAGAATGAATACAAAGGAATAACATGTAAAATTAAACAAAAATCGCCATTCTCAATTTTCCTTATCCTGCTATAGTTTTTCACAGCAATCATCGCCTTATATATTCAGTTCTGTGTGACATTTGTGTTTAAAACCCATATTTGTTCCACAACACGATTGACATATTAGGAAACAGTTTGAGTATAACACGGATTTCATGTTCGCTTGTGCGATTTTGTTTGCGGAAGCTCTGGGTGAATGCACCCAGCTGAACCAAGGCACATGGGAAGACACAAGACACACGAGTGCACACCTCTTAAGCATCTATCAGCTATGTCAGTTCATGTCTTGTTTTTTGAGCCACACTGTGGAGTTACAATTTTCTGATTCCTGATAATCCACCAACCACCCCACGATGACTCTCGGGCCCCAGCCCTGCTGGTGCTCCCCTCACAGGCACACTTCAGGGGTTTTCTCACAGTAAGCTGCCATATTTGTCATAGTATTGATGTATTTCCCAACCATTCAGGATGTATACAATTGTGCTGCAGTTCTTAATAGGTTTTTCTCTTTTTCCCACCCCATATGGCCTCTGGTTTTTTATTGTGAGAGTTTTGCATAGCATGACGATTTATAGGAACAAGTCATGTTACAGCAGAGCTGACTATGTGCCACTGACTTATGTTTAATTGCCATGTTTATTGTCCCCTTATTCTGCCTTCCCTGCTAGAATGTCAGCACCTGGGGGCAGAGCCTCCTGATGGTTCAATTACCGTTGTGTCCTCAGCGCCTAGAACGGTGTCTGGCCACCTCAACAAATATTTGTTGAATGAATGAATCATCAGATCTTTTGCTGGAAATATTTATTTTTACAGCCATATTCTGTGGTAAACTAATAGTTGTATTTAAAAAAAGAATCACAGTAATATCCCCCCTTGTCCCCAATTTCACTTTCCGCGGCTTCAGTTCACCCATGGCCAAGAACAGTCTGAAAATATTAAATGGAAAATTCCAGAAATAAACAGTTCATAAGATTTAAATTGTACACTTTTCTGAGTAGCATGATGGAATCTCTTGCTGTCCTTCCCTGGACTCAAATCATCCCTCTGTCCGGCATCTCTGTGCTGTATACACCACCCACCCGTTAGTTACCAGTCTCAGTTATCAGATCAGCTGTCGTGGTGTTGCAGTGCTTGTGTTCAAGTCACCCTTACCTGACTTCATAATGCCCCACAGCACATGAGTAGTGATGCTGGCAATTCAGATATGCCAAAGAGAAGCTGTAAAATGCTTCCTTTGGGGAAAAGGTGAAAGTTCTCCATTTAATGAGGAAAGAAAAAAATTGTATGCAAAGGTTGCTAAGATCTGTAGCATAATAAGATATTTGAGAGAGAGAGACCACATTCACATAACCTTTATTACAGTATATTGTTACAATTCTATTTTATTATTGTTAATCTCTTACTGTACCTAATTAATAAATTAAACTATAATAGGTATGTATATATAGGAAAAAAACTAGTATATATAGGGTTCAGTACTATCCAAGGTTTCAGGCATCCACTGGGGGTCTTGGAATGTATCCCCATGGATTGGGGGATATATATCAACTGTAGTGCAGTTGATATAATGTAGTGGTTGAGTTTGGCAAATATGTTTGGCTCTTTGCCTAACAGCTTATCAAGGGAGGACAGGGATGGAAATGTGAAATATAGGTCACACAGCTTTTTGAATTTGGATTAAAGAAAAGCTTTGTGTTCTAATAACATATTCAAAGCCAATTAAAAATAAGAACAATCGGAATAGTAGCAAGAGTGGCCAGACCCGTGAATGCAGTTGTGTTCATTTAGTAAAAATAGTGGAAAGAGAAGAGATCCTAATAATGGTGCTTGACTCAAAGAATTTAATGTATGAAAAAGAAATTTTTACAAAAATTTAGCAAGATACTTTTGATTGGTTGTTAGGAAGGATTCAAGGTTTTTTTTATAACTGAAATTCTTAAGTTCTTCAATCATTGTGTTAGCACCCATCATGTATATTTAATATATGTATATGGTTAGTGCTCAGTAAATGAAGGCATGTCTTTAGTGTGTACCTATAACAGAACAGCTACAATTATAGATATACGTGCACAGACACATACATATACGCATAACTTAGTGCTGCAGCTCTGAGAAGGACTTCACACATTATTTCATTTCATCCTCATAGTGGCCCTACATAGTAGGCACTGTTACTTTTCTCCTCTTTCAGATGAGCAAACTGAGGCACAGATAGGCTAAGTAACTGCAGCGTGATGCAGCTGGCAAGTGGTGGAACTGGGATTTTGGATGCAGAGCCCATGTCTCCATCTGTTGAGAGCATTATGCTAGGTCTCGATACCAATGAAGAAGACTTATTTCCCTGCCCTCCAGGAAGAAGTGATAGAGATATAAGTGAAAAATCACAGTGGGATTGGGACCCAGGTGAGCAGAGCCTGAGGAATTGTGGGAGCTCGGGGAGCAGGTGCCTAACTGGTTTATGTGGTGGGCTCCCCATCCATTAACTAGATGCTTTGGAAGGTGCTGGTCTACATCGAAAGGAGCCAGAAATACCCAAAGAAGCAGAAGGCACAGACATGTATATGAAGGAAGGGACTAACATTTATTCAATTCCTACCTTGTTGTAAGCACTAGACTAGTTGCTTTTTATACCCTGTATTAGTAACTGAGGATTTTGGATCTGGACTTTGTGGCAAGTGCTTTTACTTGTTTCGTCTCATTTAGTCTTTACTCCTGAGGTTGTTTCTGTTATTTTTTTCTTTTTCCATAAAACTCAAAGAATGTGTCCAAAGTCACACAGTAAGTGGCTTTGTTTAATCATTACTTACCAACCAGCAAGGTGGGAATTTTTCTTAGAAATAAAGACATACAGCCAGGAAGTGACACAGTTAGGATTTGAACCTAGGGCCATCTTCACAGCCTTTGCTTTTTCTGTTATAAATATATTGAGTTGAAGTGTTTCCAGGAAAAATATGGGAGGACATTTGAAACAGAAGTGATTAAGTTCTTAAAAGGCTTAATAAAAATAAATGTGTACTTAGAATAATGAAGATTTTATATTTCGAAGAAAAACAATGAACAAATTGTATAGCAATCACGGAATAGAGAAGGCATAGATTTTAAACGTGGTAACTGTGAGATGAGGAAGATCGCATTGCCAGCGGAGGGATTCTTCTCCAAACCATCTGATCCTGCCTGTTTCCTGCCAAAAAATGATCCTTCCTGGTTCCTGCTGTCTGCAGAATGAGTTGGCATGTCCGCTGTTGTGGTCAGTCTCCTGCCACCTCCCAGGTCCCTCTCTCCAACCCTGAATGTGTATTTTCATACAATATTATAGTATAGTAATGCTCTTCTCTCTCCCCAAAGGCAGTGCCCCATTCTTTCTTTCCTGCAAAATCTAGTTCAAGTTTTATTACCTTGGGGAAGACTTCTCCAAATCCCTCAGGCTAAATTTAGTTGCTTCATTCTCTGTTATCCCAGATATTTGTCGGTTTCACTCAAGGACTCAGTTTGCTGGGTTGCAACCATTGGCTCATATGGCTGACTCTCCAAGTAGCTCAAGAGTTTTTCACAGGTCGTGACTATGTTTTATCCATGTCCGTGCCCCTGATGCCTGTCCCAGAGCCTGGTTCGCTCAGTCAGCATTCGTGGAGTGGGTGCATGGACGGATGAATGAATGGATAAAGTGTTTGAATGATTCCACAACAAAAAGCGATACATGGTTAATAAGTCATTCTAAATTAGGAGCTATTGCAGGCACTGTCACTGTATGAATTGTTTATCCATAATGTAATTACTGGTTTTTAAAAATCATTTCTGAAAAGTATTTCTTAGAAATTAGTTTACAAAATAGGTTTCGAATAAAACATGTTAGAGATGTGTGTCTTCCAGTGGATTGCAATTAGGAAATAGTAAAATTTCATGCATTGGCTTTCGTGCCTCTCCACATTCTAGGCATCTTCCTGGGTCCTAAGTAAAGAACTCCTCACTCCCCACTCTGTCCTCTGTTGGTTAGCCTCTGCAGGGAACATCTGTAGCTGTGGTTGACAGTTATTCTGTAGGTCATCTCTAAGGCATATATTGTGCATTATAGTTTTCATTAATTTTTTCTTGGGTTACTCTTGACTCCCCAGCCAGATGAAAAATTCTTAAAGGGAAGGGATCACATTTATACTCCCCCCTGACCCTCAGCATGTCTGTGGAGTAAGCATTAAAGAAATTCTTGTGGAGGAGGGCCGTCACTTTCTTGTTTTGTTTTGGCAAATTGCAAAATGCCCCCTTCCTTCCTTGTCAGAGGAAGAATGAAGGCTCACGCTTTCTCTTGAGAAACATAGCCCCCACTCCAGCCTGCCTAAGTAGAGGGGGTTTACTGTAAGAATGTAGAGGTGACTTATGGAACCGAGGAACCAGACGAGCAGCTGGGCATTCTGAGAGAGAGGGTGTGGGAAATGAAGCCCTCGAGAACTTGGGGAGTCCTGTCTGCCTGTCTTGTCAGATGGTCTCTCATCCCTCCTCCTCCTGGGCAAGCGCCCCACCTCCTGACTTTCTCTGCTGACTGAGCCTTTCTGTTTGCGTTTTGACCATGACAGCAGAGTGGTCACTCAAGGGACCATCACTGACTATACTTTATGACTTTCATTATACGTTTTTTCAGAGGAGGATTTGATTGGTTCCCTTAGGTCAGGTGTCCTTCACTGGTCCGGTCAGCTGTAGCGAGAGAGACGGGGTCACTCGGTGCCAACGTTTTCAAGCAGGATTATGAGAACACATATTCAAAAGACAGTGTGGGCTGGCTGGACACGCCAAGCTTCTGTAGTGAAACTTAAAATATGTTTCAGCTGCAGTCAGTTGAGAATGTTAATTAAGGCGCCGTGTGTCATCGCATGGAGTAGAAATAGAGATACCCCTATTCTGCCACATGAAGCTTTGGCTTAGGGAGCGGCACCTCAGGAAGGGGTTTGAGGTCCAATGAGAAGCTGAAGCTTGTTTTCCCAGAAGCCCCTGCCACCAGGGCGTCTGACAGACCAGAATGGCAGAGTGTCCTCTCTGTGGCTTGCTGTGCTGTAAGAAGCGAGGCTGCAAGACACCGGGGCTGCTTTAGGGTGTCGTGTGTATCTGCTGCGTCTGTCTGTGGGAGGCAGATGGAGTGACATCTTGTATAGTATTAATATCTACCAATCTTAAAAGATTAGCAAACTTCAGTGGGAAAAGGGAGGGGAAGAACTAAATAGGCTTATAACTAATGAGATTCAGAGCCCCAGCAAATGGGTATAGGAAACACCCAGTTCCCTGTGGAGGGCTCTGGCTGGGGCTAGGGGACATAAGGACTTAGTTCTTACAGGCAACCGAGATGCTGCAGGGGGGCCTCCATCCTGCCTTTTTACTTTGAATCAGTCTTCTGTTTTGTTTGTTACAAATGAAGCTCATTCCTTCAGTGGTGGGGGGCGGGGGGAAGGAACTGCTTAAAGAAAAAAAAGCATTTTTAGCTTGTTAGCACAGGTAAGGAATTCTTAGAATTGAAGAAATCACCAGGGGACCAGGGCGAAAAGGAGACAAACACCACGCAGAAGGCAGGAGGGCAGGGTGAGCATATGAGGCACTTATGGGGGAGACGCTTCTCCTGTTCCTTGGACTGTCCAGAAGATAGCATGCTGTTGCCAGCACTGGGGAGGAATCTTGTTGCTTTGCAGCGACAAAGGTGAGAAGCCGCCTTCTGAGAGCTGCCCTGCTGGCAGGCCCGCGGGTCCTCTGCTGAGGCTTTTTCTCAAGCTAAGACAGAGTTTGACCAGACCCTGCAAGCTCACTGATGGGAATGGGCACCAAACCTCAGCGTTTGTCTCCAGAGACCTTGAGGTTCTGGATGTGAAGCTGAAAGACTCGAAAGAAATCATTTCATCTCTTCTTGCAGTTGAAGGGTCTTTATTTCAAAGAGAACAAAGACATGGGACTTTGATAGCTCCTTGGTGTCAATGCTCTAGGTTACAGGCTATTTCATTGTGTGATCTCCATTTGTCACAGACTAGGGTTGGGCAGATAAGCCAGTTTTTAAAAATAAGAATAAACAGGTTTAAAAATGTTTAATTCCTGAAAGTCTGACAGTGATCTCTAGTAAAATCTGTACAACCTCGTAAACAGTAGATGATTAGTACTTTTTTGTTGAATCAGAGTGAAATTTTGGGGCAGACTGACTAGCACATTGTGAGCATTTTTAAATGACTGCATAATTACTAGGAATGAATATGGGTTAGCTAAGAGTAAATGGTGCTAAGCCAACCTCAGACTGGAGATAACATTGGGCTGGTAGATCTTTTAGGGGAGAGATTTGGGAGGGACTCTTGTGATATCCTTGAGGGCTAGGTATTAGCATTAGGTAGATAGAGTCACTATTTGTTTAAAAACAGTCTGTTGTTTTGAGTCATCAGAATGGAATGGGCAGACCAAGTAGATACCAAAAAGCTGCCATGTTTTTATTAAAAAAAAAAAAAATCAGTGTCCTGTATCTGGAGAGCGTATTCAAAAACAATCTCAAGTGACACAGAGCTTATTGGAATACCTAATGCGTTATAGGATAAAGTCAGGATCTTGATAGATTGAAATCAACTAAAAAGGTGAAACATCATGGAAAGAAATGTACTGCCTCTTGGGTTAAAAATTTTATGACATGATTTTGGAAAGGGATTTGAAAAAACAGCATGTTATAAGATAAAACCTATGTGTTCTAGTTGACTGTATTTACAGAATGTGAAGCTTTATAGGAGGAAATGGGCTAGAAAGCTGTATATTCTGTTAAAGGGACACGCACTGCCCACAGCTGCAGTGCTCTGTAAGCCCCATCTCAGGAAGGCGCTGGACTGTTGGAGGACGTCCTGAACAGAGTGCAAGAAGGAGGGTGTTGGGTTTGGGAAGCCTGGCCTGGAAACCCCGCAGGAGTATGGAAAGCCTCTTCCCAACATTCAGGTTGAGGAAGGAGCAGGCCTGTTCTGGGCAGTTGCCGAGGGTGGCGCTGCCTCTGTGGGTAGAGGTCACTGGTGGACAGATTTGACTCAGGTGTGAAAAGGCTTGATGGCTGGATTGTGGGGATATGTCTTCAGTTGGTGCAGAGTTGAATTTGGTGGCCTCTGAGGTTCCCTTCCAAAATCTAGATTCTGCTGTACTGGACAGTCTACATTTTGTTGTAATTTTAGAGCTGCTAACATATGGTTTAGAGATGGGTTTATCATTATAATTTGGGTTATGTAACACTATAAAAGGAAACCATGATATGACTGTCCTTTAAGTGGGAAGGCCCAAGGAAGTTTCCAGAGAAGCAAGAGAAACCATGACTGTTTTGCAGAGAGCAAGTTTTGTCGAATGTCATTGTGATGAGAAAATAAACTTTTTCTTGAAAAATACACTGTGACCGAAGAGAGTGCAAAGGAAACATGCAGCATGTGGCATGTGTCCCCAAGAATGCATTTTGCATATAGTCAGTAAAGGTTGACTCCATTGGATATATGTAAGGAGTTAAAATAAAAATCCTCTCTCCCTTTGGTGATTCTTTTTGAGCATTTCTGCTTTCCAGTAATCATAGCTTTGTTTGACCAAGCGAGCTCTGCCTCTCAGGGAGCTGAGAGCAGTTATTACCGCTGGCAGAGGCGGCCAGGGACCTTCAGGACCACGGCCGTCCTGGGGATTTTCTCCAGAAAGAGGCCCTGATTACTCTTTATTTTTGCCCATGTTGTTTTACTCTGATCTGTAATTTAAAATCCACGATACAAAGAGTCTACAGAACGCCAGCTGGATGCTAGTTTAAAGACTTCTTTTCTTTGCCTCTCTCTTTTTAAAATTTTAAATAGGACTGTCAATTTTGGTGTTTTCTGTTCAGCAGTTGGTGAGTTGCGTCTTTTGGTTGCCTTAACTTCAGCAGACTGGGAGGTTGGAAACAAAATCATCAGTTTAAGATTTATGTTAAAGGTGTTTTTGCCTGCAAAAGAGGGCAGAGATACCCAACTTTGTCTCACACAGATGAGGGGGGACTGGCGGGTTTCTGGAGTCCTGTCCTTCCTGCCTGGGCAGCTGTGATCTCAGGGAACCCTGGAGTCCGGCTGTGCCTGCCCTTCTGTGGGCTGTGTCAGGGTCACACGTGGAAGGGAAGGAGCAGGCAGGCGGGAACAAGGCTTCACGTATGCTCGTGGGTCACTGTTCCCCGCAGAGGACAGTAAATGGCAACTTCTTGCAGTTTTTGAAAAGCACATGCTTAGCTCATGTAATAACGGCTATGTCTTGACTTTTGTTCAATGCTCTTTATCATATGTTAGGACTGCATTTACGGGAGGGGAGAGGGGCAGCTTTTGTTTTTGGGTTTATGATTCTCTGCCTTTTAAATGTATAGCCTCATCTTTCTATTTCCCATTCCCTTCAGTTGTTTCAAATATCTTAATGTCTTAGGGCCACACGTTGAATCTTGAACAAAATCATTTCCATAACCCAGGCTTGGTAGGGCATTGTGAGGTGCATGTTCTCAAACTCTGCTCTTGCTCTAGAAGTGTAGTTCTTTCAAACCCTCCATGAACAGGCCTACCTTAGGATAATCTCTCCTTTGATTGATTCAGAGTAAACTGATTTAGGACCTTAATTATATCTGCAAAATTCCCTCATCATTTCCATATAGTATAACCTAATCACTGTGATGACATCCTGTAGTATTCATGCAATCTGACCTTCATTCAAAGGGGAAGGGATTATACAGGGAGGGAATCTTGGGGGCCACCTTAGGATTCTTTCTACCACACTCCTCTAAACATTTACTCATGTAAGCCTCAAAGAATTACGCAGGATTAGTCAGTAACAATTTTCCTTACAGAGCTTAAATTCCTTTCCACTTCAAGTTCACTCACTTAGTACTTTATTATGGATTTCATCAAACTTCCCTGTATGGGAATGAGCTTCAGTGCTACTATTAGCAGAAGAGAAGAGATTAACAAATTTATTCAATTAAACACAGTAGGATTTTATTGGATCTAGAATATCGTGGGCATGTGATCTAGCACAAGGCTATGCAAAGTGTGATCTATAGATCACTGCCAATTTCAGAACTGTTACCAGTTCACAGTGAAATAAGTGCAGAAAGTAAGTAAGAGAGTAAGAAAGAGAGTAAGTGTTTAGAAACGGTTACAATAATTTAATATTGTCACAGTAGCCATGCCAGTGATCAACAGACAAATCTTTTTGACCAGAGTGTAGAGCAGGTCGGGCGTCGCTGGACCTACAGGTTGAGTTCCTGTGGCATAAGCTGTGTGCCAGTCATGTGTTTCAGAACTGGGTTAAAGGTAGGATTCTATTTTTAACCAACTCTATTGAGGTATACTTTACATTCAGAAAAATGCACCCATCTTAAGTGACAGCTGAGTTTTGACAAGCGTAGACATTCATGTAACTGCCATTACCACGATCAAGGTATGGAACACGTCCATGTTCCCAGGGAGTTTGCTGTGCCCCTTCTCAGCACAGTAGGCCCTGCACAGTGCCTGCCTTTGACCTGCAGGCCACTGGCCATCACTAGTGACCTTTCTGTCACTACAGATTAGGTGTCTTTTCTAGAGTTATATGAATAAATGAATTTATTCACTATGTATTCTTTTTTGTTAGGCTTCTCTTATCCGACATAATAATTTTGAGATCCATTCATGTTGTCGTGTATTATCAATAGTTCATTATTTTTTTTATTGCTAATAAATAATCCATGTATGAATGTACCACAGTTTATTTATCAAATGTCAAATGTTGGTCAACATTTGGGTTCTCTCCAGTTTTGGGCCACTATGAATAAAGCTGTGATGAACATTTGTATACAAGTTTTTATATATCTTTCTCTTGTGTGAATACCTAGAAGTGGGATTGGTGGGTCATATGGTAAATGCATGTTTAACTTTATAAAAAAACCACCAAACGTTTTTCCAACGTGAATATACCGTTGACATTCCTGTCAGCAGTGTGCGAGAGCTCGAGGTGCTCCACGTCCGTGCCGACACTCGATGTTCCAGTCTTTAGTATTGGTAATTCTCATAGGCCTGTGATTGTATCTCATTTTGAATTTAGCTTGTATTATCCTGGTGACAAATGATGTTGAACATTATATCATATAGTTATTGGCCACCCACTTATCTTTCTTTCCAAAGTATTTGCACGTTTTTTGTATTGGGTTGTCTTCTTACTGAGCTATCAGTTCTTCATGTACTCTGGAGGCATGTCCCTTGTCAGAAATGCGTATTGGGAATATTTCCTGTCTTTCTGTGGCTTGCTTTTTTTCATTTGCCTAAAG
This sequence comes from Indri indri, assembly GCA_004363605.1. Taxonomy (NCBI): domain Eukaryota; kingdom Metazoa; phylum Chordata; class Mammalia; order Primates; family Indriidae; genus Indri; species Indri indri. The sequence continues at coordinate 152,441 of RJWJ010000378.1, read as the reverse complement.
TGTCTTTCAAAGAAAAGAGGTTTTAATTTTTTTTTAGTTTTGATGAGGCCCAATTGATCAGGCTTTTTTTTTTTCCCTAGGTTCATATTTTTATGTGTCCTATATAAGAAATTTTTGCAGATCCCAAGGTCACAAAGATATTCTCCTGTTTTCTGGTAGAAGTTTTGTAGTTTTTTGTTTTTCGTTTGAGACAGGGTCTCCTTCTGTTGCCCTGGCTAGAGTGCAGTGGCATCATTGTAGCTCACAGCAACCTCAAACTCCTGGGCTCAAGTGATCCTCCTACTTCAGCCTCCCGAGTAGCTGGTGCTATACAGGCATGCGCCACCTTGCCTGGCTAATTTTTCTGTTTTTACTAGAGATGGGGTCTTGCTCCTGCTCAGGCTTGTAGTTTCAGTTTTTCTCTTTTGGTCTGTGACCCAGTTTGAGTTAATTTTTATGGATGATATGTATATATCTAGTTGTTAAAGCACCATTTGTTGGAAACGCTATCTTTTTCTGTTGAATTATATTGGCACTTTTGTTGAAAATCAGTTGACAATATATGTGTGGTTCTAGACATAGATTCTGTATTCTGTTCCATTGCTCTGTGTGTCCATGCATAGACCAATACTGTACTATCTTAATTATTGTTGTTTTATTGTACATCTTAGTTTAAGTAGTGTAAGTATTCAAATTCACATTCTTTGTCAAAGTGTTTTGACTATTCTACGTCCTTTGCATTTCCATGATACATTTTAGAAATCAGATTGTTGATTTTTGTGTTTAAAAAAATTTGGGATATTTATTGGAATTGTCCTGAGTCTACAGATCAATTTGAGGAGACTTGATAATTGACTTAATAATATTGAGTCTTCTATTAGGTATGTATCTCCATTTATTTAGGTCTTCTTCAATTTCTCTCTGCAAAGTTTTATAGTTTTCAGTGTACAGCTCTTGCACATACTTTGTTAAATTTATTTCTAAGTGTGTCATTTTTTGATGCTATTATAAATTTAAATTTCCAACTTTTATTGCTAACGTATAGAAATAAAATTGATATTTTTACATTAACCTTATAGCCTGCGATTTTGCTAACCTCTCTTATTTCTAGCAGCTTTAAAAAATAGATTTCCTAGGATTTTCTGCATAATTATGTCATATGTTAATAAAGACATTTTCTTAATTTATAGCTTAATATTAGCTAAATATTATTTATTGGTCAATGTGTATTAATTATTTGTAACCTTAATTTACTGGTGGTGAGGCAAAGCAAATTTCACTGGACATTTATTTTTGTTGTCAAGAAAAGACCCCTTTTCTTGATGGGCAGTAGTAAGTAGTAAAATGGTGACAATGAAAGTTATTTCAAGAGCAAAATATTTTATATTAGTTTTACTTGGATGCATTCATATATTCAGTTTTGTAGCTTTAATTAGCTAAACTGCTAAAACCACAGTGTGTAACTTTGTGAGAGTGTACTGCTAATGAAGCGATAAGACCATTCATTGGTATGTAAACAGTGTTTAATATAAAGCAAAGACATACATTGAAAACAAAAAGAATTCTTTGAAAGAAAGAATTCCGTGAAAGAGATGACAGATACAAGTGTTCACTATTTCATATGTCAACATTAGTGTCTTGAGGACTTCTTATTAAATAACACTTTGATTTGCTAAAAATAAAAAGCCAATATACCAATGGTTGAGACAGTAAGTGTACAACTACATCAAAAATGTTTGTGTGGAAATGTTGGGTGAATCTGTAACAAAGAAGACAGCTCAAGTATTACTTTCCAATGATGTATTCAGAAACTGGCTAGTGATACAGAAAACCAAGTTAGAACAAATAGAGTCAGTAAGGAATTTTTCATTATAGCTTGAAGAGGGCAGATTTGCTAATGTGGCAATTCTTGTAGTAAGTGTAATTTGGATATGATACGATAGAATAATTCTTTACAACTTTATTACTGATAAACACAACTCTGTCCTGGATAAAACTATGAGGACTCACATTTTCAATGTGTGGTTTGGAATTTAAGTTTTGTGTTAAGAGTGTGCTCTGGCAGTATCATTGCAGTAGCAGGAGAAAATTCTAGAGTAGATGCAGGATTAAAGAATTTGCAACAGAATGCAAATCAGTGCACTTCATCCTTCACTGAGAAAGTTTTGATGTGAAAAAATGTCATCTAAACTAAACAGTGTGGTTAGTGATGATGTAAGAATTGTGAAGTATAACAGGGAAAGGTGTTAGAGATTATCTTGCCTTTTATGTGATATGGAAGCTAATCATAAAAAACTGATGTTGCATCCTGAGGTACGATGGTTATCTAGGGAAAAGTTCTATGGAAAATGAACTATGAAATAACCTCTTAGTGTATCTTGAAGGCAAAGAACTGGCTTGATCTCAATTCTTTAAAAGTGTGAATTAGACAGCTAGACTTGCTTATTTATTTGTTATCTTAGGTATTAAAACTTCAGTGAAGGAATGCAACATGTTTTTAATGGCAGATCAAAGGGCAAAAACAAAAGTTATAAGTTACTAAGAACAGAGAATCTGCAGATCACGATGTTATATTCCATAATTTAAGTACAGCTATCTATGAAGTAGATAAAGCTGTTGACATTGCGCATCTAGGAAACATTATCACCAAATACCTTATGAATTTGATCGAGCATTTTGAATTTTATTTTCTATCAAAAAAGATCCATGCTTAGGAAATTTGTGGATCTAGTAGATATATATTTCATCCAAGGATAATTAATTTAACCATAACTGCATAGGATAGCTTGCGGAACTGGCAACTACTGAAGGATTCAAGATGCATTTTGAAGATATAACATTTGCTCTCATTTGGATTCAAGTTAAAAATTAATGTTCTAAGCTTGCCGAAAATTATGCTAAAATCTTCCCCCCCCCCCAATTCCATCAACTTGTAACTTTTTGCTTGTACTACAACAAAACATTACGAGAGTAATAGTGATTTTCTATGTTTTCTAATGCTTGCTTTCATTATGCTCATATTATGTAATTCTTTCCTTTTTCTGTAAGTTATGTTTTTTCGGGTTATATTGATTAAAGTAGAGTTTTGTGTATTGAGTCTAATGATAAGATTATCTGGCCCGTATTTGTACATTGTTTATTCTTTTACTAGTAATTCATCGTTAGCGTATTTATGAAAGCATTGCTCACCAGTGGATTTGGAATGATAAACTGGTCCTTCCATGTGGATGGCTGAGAAGCACTGCACTGAGTTTGAGTTGCTCCTTGGGAGCCTTTGTCTTTAGGTGGCATCTCCCTGTGCTGCCCTCTGCACCCCCTCTTCAGAGGCTGCTTGCTGGGGCCACCTCTGGGTCTGGTCCAGACAGTTTCTACAACAAGGCTTTTAGGAGCCTCCATCAAGACCTTTGTTCCAGAAAGAAAACTTAACAATAGAGGATGTTATCTAGAAATATTTCTTAATCTTACAAGTGGACCAGCATGGTGTTTTTTTTTTCAATGCCTATTTTGCCTCCACTCTGAGGACCCGCCAGCCCCCTCAGCTCTCTGCATTTCCCCATTGACATGTTAGCGGTGGGGTGTGCCCGCGGGTCCCCTGCGACCTCCTCGTTGCCAAAGACAGGAACCTTTTTCATGTTGTGTGCTGCCCTTCTCTCAGTGCTGGAGGCCATTCACCACTGGTCATTTAAAAATTCCCTTTCCCCACCAGCTCCCTGACAGCAGGCTCCCCTGTTTCCTCTTCCTCTCTTTCTGGGGAGCTGGTGTAAATCTCTTGAGTCCAAAGGCCCGAGAACCTGTGGCTCTGATGTCCAGGGGCAGGAAAAGATGGATGTCCCGGCTCCAGAGGAGAAAGCACTTGCCCTTCCTCCACCCTTGTGTTCTGTGTGGGCCCTGAACTGACTGCATGGCGCCCGGCCACATTGGTGAGGGCGGATCTTCTTTACTCAGTCCTCTGATTTAAATGCTAATCTCTTCCGGAAACACCCTCACAGACATACGCAGAAATAGAGCTTTACCAGCTGTCTGGGCATCCCTTAGCCCAGTCAAGTTGACACACAAAATCCACCATCACAGTGACTCTTCTGGGGATCTTGTTAAAACATAGATGATGCTTTAGTAGATCTGGGGGTGGGGTGGGGACTAAGGTTGGTTGTTTCTAGCAAGCTCCCAGGTGAGGCTGACGCTGCTGTTCCAGTGACCATACATTGAATAGCTAAGGATTAGACTAACCAAAAACAGAGGGAATGCTCGTGATGGGCGACCAATCCCTGTGAGGACTGGCCAGCTGTCATCTTCTGTAGTAGGACAGTGCTAGGGCATTCCAGGAAGCCTTTCCATGCCACACAGGGAGAGCCTTCTCTTCCTGACAGAGGAGGTGGCTGCCTGGTCTCCCACCTTCTTTCTTCCTCATTTGAGGAGCTCCTTGGAAGAGCCACAGGTGGGATGGAATGGGCATGAGGCGCTGTCCCAGGTGGGCACTCTGCCAGCTAATTGTGAGTCTGCATCTGTCAAATGAAGGGGCTCCACCGGCCCTCCATGGCCTCCTGTGCTCACATTCTGCCACTATGCGCCGACACCTTGGGCCACCAACCTTGCTACCCCCAGGACTCTGAAGATCATCTTGCGGTGGAGGTCTGAGGCCAAGTTTTGAAATTTTTGTTAATGAACCTAAGCACCTTTATGGTAGAAAAAACCCCAATACATAATAAATTATTAATATCTTCCCGCATATCAACATAGTTCACATACTTGTCATTTTTAAATGGCTCAGTAGTTACATTCCCCTAAGTTGCTGGGTAGGCCGTGTGTAGCCATTCCTCTGAAGCTGGACGCTTGGCTCCTCTCCATTTTGCTCTCGTATTTTAAGTGCTGGGGCTTTGACTATCTGCTGAGGGTGTCTCCACCCCCAGCCTCCCACCCTGCAATTGCCTTGGGCAAGCTTTTTAAATTGGCAGGTCAGTGTTTTTCCCAATTGTATAATAATTACATAATCGTTTGCATGGTTACGTGTTTAAAGTTGGTCTCTCCCATAAATTCTCAATTCCAGGAGGACAGCCCCCTCCTCTCTGTCTTTGCAATCTTCTTGGCAGCTAGGATATCACCTGGCAAGCAGGAGCTTGGGAAAACAGGTGAGATGAGCAGCTAGGTGCTCTAGCTGGGTGCACGGGTGGTCAGGTGTGCTTTCCACAGGCTCCACCTGCCCCTCCGCATGTGGTGAGTGCCTGCATGGGCCAGGCATTGTGTCACATTGTGTCACACACTAGGGAAATACAGAAGGGTGTGCCGGACCCTGCCTGCAGGAGAGAGAGGGAAGGAAATGGCCAACTATACTTTATTGTGCTAAGTGTTAGAAAACATGGAATCTCAGGGTTCTGCAGGAATGTAGAAGAGGAGGATGAGACTGAGGCTGGGGTCTCCAGGAAGTCCACCTTGAAAACAGGCATAAACTGGGTCCAGAATGCTTCAGTGCATTTCCTGAGAGGCCTGCTGCAGAGGCTGGCCATCTCCATAGCTGCTGTGAGGTGGGCAGAGCCCCTGCTGGCAGACTCTCCTCAGCTCTGTGTTTGCTGGTGGGCTTCTTTATTTTTAAGCTCATCGTGGAGATGATACATTGGTAAACCACACGTTACGGTGGAAGCTTCTCACAAACAGCGGTGCCATGCAGTTGCCTGGATGCTCCTTAATTATAGACATCACAGTCAAATGCCACCTCTCCATCACATTTTAGATGCAGTGCCTGTCCTGTGGAACAGAATGTACCTACTCATAGAATTGTGGACTCATGGAATTTGTTTGGTTGAGCTGGAAGGGACCTTGCTCACCAGTGACACGTAGCATGATCTAAAATTTAAAAAAATGCCCCCAAAACAAAATGAGAAAGGCCAAATTAAGTGGTGCTAAGCTAGGATTTCTGACTTCAATTCATGAAAGTCAGTAAATAAAGCTGGAGGATAAAATAATAAATCACTGATTACAGGGTGTTTCCTCTATGAATCATAGTGCGAGAGACTCATTATTTTTCACAATTTAGAAATGTCGTTGCCAATGACCAGACTACTTAGGAACTTCCAGACACTGGACATTCCATGTGCTCTTGGAATGCCCCCTCCCCACTCCCATTCCCCCATGTCCCCCTTCCCATTTGTTCCGTTTCATGTAATGTGTTTGCAAGAGTGTGGCTCAGACTTCTATGTGGCATTCTTTGAACTGAAAATAGTCTGTGGAGGCCAACAGTTGATTTTCTTTTTCTTTCAAGGTATATTCATGACAATATGTTTATCATACAGAAGAATATGAGATAATTTCCACATTTAGCTCAAAACTAGTGGATTTTATTTTCAGCTGCTCATAAACAGGGTTTTTTCTCTGAGATTTTTTCAAAATCAGATGGTTTAAAATACTGGCATTTAAGATACTGGCATTTGGACTTTTTACAATTGATATGCTTATTTTTCTTACAGCATGTTTCTTTGTCTCATGCTATGTGGTTGCACAGGAAAAATATAGGCAAATTGCCAAACAGTGAGGATTTGGTGGGACCACTTTATGTTTTAAATTTATTTTTATATTTTAACTTTTCATTTTGAAATAATTGCAGAGCTCCCCCAAAAGTTGCAAAAATAGGGTGGGCGCGGTTGCTCACACCTGTATCCCATCACTTTGGGAGGCCAAGGCGAGAGGGTTACTTCAGGCTAGGAGTTGGAGACCAGCTTGGGCAATGTAGTGAGACCCCCTACTTTACCGAAAATTTAAAAAAAAATTAGCCAGGTGTGGTGGCACATGTTTGTAGTCCCAGCTACTAGGGAGGCTGAGGTGGGAGGATGCTTGAGCCCAGGAGTTCGAGGTTGCAGTGAGCAGTGATTGCCACTGCATTCCAGCCGGGACAACAGAGCGAGACCTTGTCTCTTAAAAAAAAAAAAAATACATGGACTTTCTGTTTGCCCTTCACTCAGTTTTCCCAAATGTTTCCATCTTATAAACCATAGTTTAGGCATCAAAATCAGGAAATTAACAGTACTAGTATTCTATAGACTTTATTCAAATTTTGTCAGTTGTCCCACTGATACCTTTTTCCTGTTCCAGCATCCAATTCAGCATCCAGTCCAGGATCACCCATTTTATTTCACTTATCATGTCTCCCTAGTCTCTGGTTTGTGGCAGTTCCTCAGTCTGTCTTATTTCATGACCTTGACAGTTTTGAAGAGTACTAGCTAATTATTTTGTAGAATGGCTCTCAAGGTGGGTTTGTTTGATGTTTCCTTGTGATAGATTTCAAGTTATATATTTTGACAAAAATACCACAGCAATCTGTGCCCTTCTCAGTTCATCATATGTAGAGGTACAGGTTGCCGATGCCTCTTGTCACTGCTGATGACAACTTTGATCACTCGGGGTAGTGGTATCTGTATGATTTCTCCACTAAAATGTTACAGTTCTCCCCTTTATAATTAAGATACTTCAAGATTATGTAAATATCCTGTTTCTCACCATGCTTTTACATCCTTGGATAATTCTTGCCTGTGACAATCATTACTGTGGTGTTTGGCAAACAGTAATTTTCTGTTTCTGTGATTTCATCTGTACTTATTTACTGGAATTCTGTTTTAAGGAAGAGCTTTTCTTCTCTATTTATTCAGTATAAACTTGTGGATATTTATTTTATTCTATGGGTTATAATGCAGTGCTATCATTTATTTTGTTCAAATTGTTCCAGATTTGACCACTGGACCATCTTTAAAGTTGATTTGTGTGTCCTTTAGACATTCTCTGATTATAATTTTTTGAACTTATTTTCTATTATCTCAAGAAGTTTCATGCTTGTTGTGTATTTACCCTGCCCAGTCCTGGAGTCAACCGTTTCTCCAAGGAGCCTGTTTCCTTTCAGTGTAGAATGGTGCTTAGAAAACAAGATCTTAGAGGCTAGATGTGCTGCTCACTGATACTGAGATGTCGTTGGGTTTACGCCTTTTCAGAGCACAGAGCTAGGAAATACATGTAATATATAAACACACACATATTTACTTCCCTATCTCTATAAAAAAATCTGAGTTTGTTTTAATTTTAACCCAATCCCACAGGCCTTATTCCAGCCTTTCCTCCATGTTTGTAACTCCTCTCTCCTCCAATGAGAAACCTGGCTCCCACTAGCCACGATATATTTACTTATTTACCCTTCAAATACATGTAAAATATTTTCAGGATGTTTATCTTACGCTTCTGTGGAAAAGAACCCTACTAACTAGAGAATAATTTTTATTACACAATCCTTTTTATCATTAACCTTCTGGTATCTAGTCAAGACATTTTTTTCCAAAGTTACTTACAGTTAGTTCTTTCTCTTCCCCACCCCATCAGTGTGGTTAATGTTATTTATTTGTAATATAGTTAGATTCATCAGTTACTTTCGGTACTCCATTTGGGTTCTCCTGACATCCTGATTGATTTTAATTGTTTATTTCTCAAATATATGAGAAACATAAGCATGGTTTTAAATATCACAACTATACGAAGAGGCAGACTCAGAGGTGTGACTTCTTCCTCATCCCTGCTATCCTATTCCCATCCCTCCTCCTTTCCGCCTTGTTCCTACCCACCCTCTACAGATAACAAGTCTCCTTTCTGGTTTATCATTCTCTTAATTCCTGTTGCACAAATGAGCAGGTAGGTAACTATTTTGTTATCTCTTTTTTTATGCGAAGGGTAACGTACTGTACTTTTTTATACTTGCTTTTTTTGATTATCAGAATGACTTCATAAGTTCATGGAGATCATCCTCATTCTTTTAGCTGCCTTGTGTCCCATTGTGTGGCTGTATCATAGTTTATTCAACAACTCTCCTATGTATGGGCATGTAGGCTGTTTTTGGTATTTTATAGTTACAGACAATGCTGCAATGAACAGCCTCATGCACGTATATTTTCATATTGTTCGAGGTATACCGTCGGGGTGAATGCTTAGAAGTAAAAGGTAAGTCAAAAGATAAAGTCCCTGTACAGTTTAGATGTTTTCAAATTCCCCTTGAAAAGGTTGTAGTAAGGTAATCTGAGTAGGACAGGCTTAGTAAACTATGACCTGTGAGTGCCCATGGTGCTGCGTACGAGGACAGTTAGTGTTTGTACCGATGGGCGTGGGTGGTTCTGTTGGAGGGTGGGGTACTTCTCTCATTGCCTTTCCCTCCTCCTGTCTTCTAAGGACAACAGTACACGATAGCGGAAAGGGAATAGGCTTGAGGCCAGCTCAGGACTCGGGTAATTAATCCAAGCTCGCAGGGGACATGTGGGCTGCTGCTTATGGTGGTACATGCCACAATCTCTTACTCTAGGGGAGGAGCGTGAGCTGGGGGTGGAGTGTGGGTTAAAAACGTCTGGATTTGAGGCCTGCCTGGAGTTTTAGCAGTGTGACTCCTAAGCAGGCGTTTTATTTAACCTCTCTGAAAAATGAGAATAATAAATACTAACATATGGAAAGTATTTTTCATGGTGTCTGGTAGGGTGGACATGGTTGGTGTGAGGACTGAGTCAGTTGTAAGTGGAGTGGTACACAGTCTCCACTGCCTAGCTCTGTTCCATTTATTTGAAGTAGGAAGAGGGATTCTAAATCATTCCACTGACCCTGAGGCAGTGTTTAAAATTCCTGTAAAAATAAGCTCTGCTTACCCTCAGTATTTGACGGCCTGGGTACAGGCGTGATTACGAAGGGTTGGGCCTCTGCCTCACCTTGGGTTTCCTCCTCCCAGGTGAGGATGCCCCACTGGTGAGTTCCAGGAATCATGGGCACGTCCGGGTGGTCACACTGAGGCTTTCTTTGTCTGGTCGGCCACAGCAGTCGCGATTGCAGTCTCCTGCAGCTTTACCATAAGTCAGGTTGAGACTGAAGCTGCCATCTTCTTCTAAATCAATTAATGAAGAATTCTTGACCTTATTCCAGGATTCTCCAGTGCTTTTCGTTGCATCCAAATGAATAGGGCCTCCCTGCAGGCCTCTGCTGATGAACAGATTCCCTGGCTTCTGTCCTGGGCTTCTAGGACAGGAACTTCTTGCCAGGACAGAGGATATTAAAGGGTTTAGTAATGCCTGACAAATCGTCCACAGTTAATTGTGCCACAAATATAAGACTGATCCATATGGAATGAGCAAGGTGTCTGAAAACCAGACCTCACAACGCTCTGTGGTCACCCAAGGCCAGCACGTGGGGTCTAGAGCACTGGGAATCTGGCCTCCTGCAGCCCAGGAGGTCCCCAGGGACTCTCAGAGTGATGACCATTGGTTACAGCCTGAAATCCCCAGCAGCATGACCAGCCAGCCACAGAGTCAGGCTGGATTTTAACTGCCTTAAATGTGCATATTCATTTCTCCTACTCGGCAGCCCGAGCTTCCGTGGGCATTTTGCTTTTCCAACGTGCTGTCTCATCAGCACTGGAGACGGCTCCCCAGAGAGGTCAGGGGTAATTCCTCACTGGCAAGTTTTGCCACTGTTTAATCTACATGTCTCAAATGGAACCCCTTTTGAATGGAAAGGCTTTTCGAGTCAGTAAGGGTCTACAAGTGAGTAGAGAGAACTGGGGGGAGGAGCTGGGCTGGGGAAGGCATAGAATCACATCCCATTCACGCTTGATCCTGCAGGAAAGCTGCCTGGTTCACCTGGCCAGATCCTACGCAAACTCAACTCTCCTTCCGTTACCCCTGCTCCCATGTGCTCCTGAGCTCTTGGTGTACATCGGTGCTTTGATAGTTAACTGTACGCACCGTCTTCCATGAGGATTGAGTTACTGAAAGATGATTTGCCTTATTCATCTGTTTATCTAGTGTCTATATGGCCTTTCGTCTCCCTCGATACAAGCTTCTCCAATGAGCAAGAGAAGGACTGCCTGGGCTGTCTCTGGGCAGAGGAAAGGGTGCCCTGCCCCTGCTGCGGAGGCTGGGAGTGTGGCAGAAAGTCCTTGGATCTTTGCCTCGGACCTGCTGTGATCACTTGAAAGATGTTTGCAAACAGCGCCCGTGGCAGCTCCTTTTCTTCTGGATTTGAGATAAATTTCTGTCAAAGACCATGATGTCTTTATAAGCCAGGGTAATTGGTGCACACTGTGTCGGTATTCCTCACACCAGGACACGCAAGAAGAGTTGGGGCAGGGCCCTAACTGCCCTGTGATTAATATGAATGTCATGTCTCATTCCCCAGACCTTTGAGTGAAAATGATGCTCTGGAGGGACCACATTACCCCTGTGGGTCAACCCTGTGTCACTGTGGATGCCCTGGGGCATAAGCACATGTTTGAGGGGCCCAGGCCAGAGTCTTTCTCAAGATGCTGTCATCCATATGACTTTGTGCTCAATCTGGGGACACGATGTGTGATTGGGCCTTGGCATGTGACAACACTGTCTGACATCATCGGCTTTACCTTGCCTAATTTATTGGGTGGTGTTTTTCCCCTCGTGAACTGGTTTTTTCCAATAGGATGGCAAGGCTGGTGTAGACTGTGGACCAAAGGGCTTCATGTGATGTGGACTGTGTAGGTTTCTCTTCACCCTCGAGCACAGCTTCAAAAGGGTTGGTGGCAATTGGAGGCTCCAGCCATAGGAAATACTCCAAAATCTGACAGAAGCTAGCCAAGCACCCCACGGTGGCTATTGTGCATTACGTATAATGAAAATCTGAAAGCAAACTTAATGTTTAACTGCAACAGGATAAGTTTTAAGTACATTATTGACTTCATGGATTATCATGTAGTTAACATTATTTTCAGTGTAGCAACCTAGGAAAGGGCCGTTAAGGTATATTAAATCGGGTTTCAAAATTGACTTGTAAGCACATTAAAATACATATCTGAACAAGAAACTGGGCACTTTGGCTGCCACTGAGGAGGGGAGTCTGGGGGAGAGACTGTTGACTGTGTAGACTTTTGTGCCTTTGGACTTTCGCACCGTGTGAATTGATTTTATGATATTTCCTTTTCAAAAATAAATAACAAGAGAAAACTGTGTAAAACCTGAAAGGAAATACACAAAAGGATAATAGAGGTGGTATTAAGTGGTGCCATGAAGAATATTTTCAATTTACCATAAGCCTCTTATAATAATAAGAGGAATTATTAATATTTGGAATTATAAAAGCAAGGGTGAGAACACATGCGGTAGGAAGAATATCCCTGAAATCACTGAAATGTAGCGGAAACTAGACAGAGTCCACACTGTATTTTCTGTGCTTGTGCATAAAGGGTGGAGTGGCAGCCATCCCGGAGACAATCTAAAACGATGGGTATATAACCATAATTTCATTGGAACTTTGGGTTGGATTTTGTGTTTGTTTCAGAGCCACACGTTTGTGATAATCAGGCCCTATTCTGCAGGTCCCTGGCCTGCCCTGTGCAGCCTCCCTCTCCTGTGGACCTGTCCCCAAGTGGGTGGGCTGGCCACGCGGTGCACAGTGGCAGACGGCACCTCTCCCATGAGGCTCTCTGGGCAAGGCTGCTCTGGTTTCCCCAACATTTTATACACAAGTTCCCTGCCTCTCCCTGTACAAGGACGTGCTTCGTTTGGACAAAGCTAGGGGACAGGACCTCAAATTACTGTCCCTCGTCCTGCCTGAGCCCAGTCAGGCTCCAGGCAGAAGAGTGTGGCATGATTCAGGATGTGGTACCTGCTGAGATTCCGAAAGGAAGCCTGGGGCCCTGGTTGTCCCTTAGGGGCCGCCACCCACAGCTGGTCTTGTTGTAGAGAAATATGTCTTGGTTGCCTTTTCTTGCTGTGCTCTGAGGACTTCTCCCCTTGCACTCTCTTGTGACCAGACATGCAGCCACTATCTGACTACCTTTACTCAACCCAGGGCACCCTTGTCCCCCTGTCCTACCCTTCCCTATTTTCCCCTTCAGGACAGCCATTTCCTAGTGCCCTCTTTTTGGAGAATGATGGAAAGAACTCTTTTACTGTGAAGTTTCACAGTGGTTTTTTTCATGTAATAGATGTTTGAAGAATGCATGGTTTTAACCAAAGCAGTTAATCCCTAATGGTAGAATTTCAGATTGTACAGCAAGAACACGCTAGAGATATTTGGCGGCACTGAATTCCTGTCAGTGGTGCTCAAATCACTCCACTTTAGAAGCTACCTACCTTTCTGAATCATTCCAAGGCAATTCTATTACTGGGCTTGACTGCTAGATCATTGAAATGGTACATGTAGATTTTAAACTTTTTTATTCTTATGAAATAAAATTCTTAGGCGGTAACACATACAGGGAAGGCACAAAATACTAAGTATAGGACTTGAATAACTTTTAGTATCGAATTCTTAATTTTCTTTATACCTCCTCGGCATCTGTGTCATATATGCCCTTGTTTTCCCGGTGTCATCAATGTGTGGTGATGACTTCAAGGCTTAAGAACACCCGTCTAATGTCCCAGACAGAAAGTGGGATTGGAACCCGGGTCCATCTGACCCCCAAACTGCTGAATTAACTGCTTCCCTCATCTCTGCTCACCTCTTCCCCGACTTGTTCCACAAAGTTTTACGACAGGAGGTAATGAAATGCATTCTGAAAATGCAGCAGAATGGAAAGCCTGAGAAACCTGGATATTTTGTGCTTGGCAAGAATTCCTGGCATTTGAAAAATGACATTCCTTTATTTCTGTTCTGATATACATACTAATTAGCTTGTTGAGTAAATTTGTCTTGATGCATGTATCTTAAAATCTGAATTATTTAGGGAAAAATGCATGCTTTCCAAGTCCAGCTTCATTATTGATTTAGTATTAAATGGGCACCCATGGTGGGTAAATGCTAAAGATTTTATATGATGGTGATGAAAACGACCATATTCTGTTTTTTTGGAATTTTGAGCCATGTTTTATGTGCAGTTTGGTAAAGGAAAGACAGTTTCACGGCTTGCTTTCTGAGCGCCTCACCCTTGTGGCGTGGTGGCCCCCTTGGGCTTCCCCCCATCCAGTCTGGGGATTCCTCAGCCTTCTGCCTCCCTCCTCATTCTTCTTCTCCCCACGTCCCGGGTTCTGCATGCCAATATTCCTAAAGGCCGCAGAGCCCTGCCCGGGGTGGGGGAAGACAGGCAGGGCAAAGTCAGCTTCTCTGAGGTGGGAGGGTGGGCAGCAGGACCCCTCCCATCCCATGTGGCTTTCCCGTGTGTCAGAGATGTGATGTATATGCAATGAATTTGGCTCGCACAGAATGAAATTTGGGTTCTGTGGAGGCCAGCGCACAGATGCCGGCCACCTTCTGCACTTAATGTGGGCTCCTTTTTTAGGCTCAAACTAGCCTGCCGCTCCCCAAGTTCCTTTGTATCCTGCCTGTGGCTCCTTTTCCCAGATTTGCACCTGTGTGTGTCCCTTCTGGCCCCCATAAGCAGCAAGCCGGGCTTGGGGGATGAAGGCCCACTTACTCTCCGTGCCGCCCTCTCCCCACCCCCAGCGACTGGCCACCAGCATGAGATGCAATTGCGTTGGCCTCAGGAGTTAGGAGGATTAGGAGGGTGCCTCTTGGCATTTTTTTGTGCCACAAATGCTGAGAGCATTAAGACTTTTATCTTGAGCCTTTTCAGTGCTTTTACACTTTTCAGAGCTGTAGGATCTAACAATAGTTTTTCTTGGAGAATTAATGAAGAGTCTACCCCCAAAGCAGGCCTGTCTGGCTTGGAATTATTCACCATTTGTCGTCAGTGTGAGTCAAGAAAAGAAGCCAAAAGAATTTGAGGAGTCAAAAGAAAACCAGAGCAGCTATCCCTGCATCTTAACATTTGCAGACGAAATACTTTTTTAAAAAAAGCATTGCAGTAAGAACATTTAACGTGCACTCCACCCTTTTAACAAAATTTTAAGTATAAATACAGTGTTGTTAACTATAGGCATAGAACCTATTCATGCTGCACAACTGAAACTTTTGTATCAGCTGACGAGCAGCTCCCCATTCCCGCGTCCCCCAGCCCCTGGCAACCACTGTTCTGCTCTCTGCTTCTGGGTTTGGCCATTTCAGATACCTCCTAGAAGTGAAATCGTGCGGTATTTGTCTTTCTGTGATTGACTTATTTCACTTGGCATAACATTCTCCAGTTCAATCCATGTTGTCACATATGAATGAAAGGATTTTCTTCTTTTTTAGATTTTTGTTGTGTATGTGTTTTTATTTTTTATTTTAATTTTTTGTCCCTTAAGACTGAATAATAATTTATTGTATGTACATACTACATTTTTTAAATCCATTCACCCGTTGATGGATGCTCAGATTGTTTCTGCATCTTGGCTGTCGTGAATAGTGCTGCAGTGTCTATGGGAGCGCAAATATCTCTTCGACATCCTGATTTCAATTCTTTGGGCTAAATACCCAGAAGCAGAATTGCTGAGTAAAATGGTGTAGCCGCTATGGAAGACAGTATGAAGATTCTTCAAAAAATTTAAAATACAGACGGAATACTTTTGCCAGAGTGCTTCTTGGTCAAGCTTAATTCTAGCTTGGTATTGCCCTGAAAAGCTAATTCTCCATTAGCTTTTTGTGTCAGGTCAGTTGCTGTGGAGACATCAGGGTAAAGGGATTGGCTTAATGCATCTCTGGGTATAAAAAACAAACACCACAATGTACTCACTTTTAAATTGGAACTAATCGATCAACACTCCTGTGCACATACGGTAGTAAAATTCAACAGAAATCAAGCAGGTGGGAGGGGGGAGGTGGGGATGAGTAAATTCACACCTGACAGGTACAATGCACACTATCTGGGTGATGGACACACTTAGAACTTTGACTCAAACTGTACAAAAGCAATTCGTGTAACCAAAATGTTCGTACCCCCCTAATATTCTGAAATTTAGAAAAAGGAAAAAAAAAAATACCTTGAGTTTGGCAAAGCTGTCATTTACCTGGTGGTTTTAGTCCCCCCACCGCTGTAAGATGGGTCAGTTGAGAATGGAGGGGAAGGGTTCTAGGAGTCCAAGAGCTCTGAGGACTGTGGCTGTTGGGAAAGGAGGAGCTGGATGAGTCCCGCAACCCCAAATCTCCCCCCCTCTGCACTCTACTTTTGCAATGAGCATATATCCCTAAGGGCCCTGCAGTTTCTGCTTTCATGGACACATATACCCCTGTAGGACATGAGTGTCGCACATGTGTTAACTGTCCACAGCCTTGAAGCAGGGCTCCAAAGTCCAGGGCATGATGGAGGGGCCTGGCAAGGACTGGAGCTGGGAGCTGGGGGATGCCAGGATTTGCGTGAGGCCAGGGTGCTGGAGTGAGGAAGCCCCCACTGCACAGGCTAGGCTGGGCGTGGAGATGCCGCAGGCAGGTGTCCTCGGGGCAGGGCTGGGGTCAGGACTTGTGGAGGATCAGTGAGAGAAAAGATCGGACTGGAAATGGAGGCTGGGTTCTGTGCCATGATGGTGGAGGTTTTATCCTGAAGACTCACGGAGAGGTACCCATATGTTGGTATGAGCAGTTCTTACTGTGCTGCTGTTATTTTTATATTTCAAATAAATTATCATGGACGAATTCCAAGATGGTGCTCTTTCTTTTATTCTTCCTCGTGATATTTTCAAATCCAAATGTGTCTTGCATATGGCTCACGAGAGCCTGTGCAGTGTTACGACACCTGCGATGAGCAGGCAGCGCCCACCTTTGGCCTCGGGACACTCTAGGTCCTGGGGACCACCCTCACGTGGCTGGGAAAGAAAGATGACAGGTGGCTGCCCCCACTGTCACCACCTGCAGACCCAAGCCGTTATTTTAAAGGGGATCCCCTATTCACTTCAGTCTCTGCAGGTCACCACACTATTCTTCTAATTTTTAAAAAATGAGTTCGTTAACATACAGTGCGTGGTTTGCTGGTTGTGTTTTTTAGGTGCAGAACTTGGGAAAGGAAGGCTATAAATGTGGAACAGGCGTTCATGGCACAAGAAAGAGCTTAATGGGAAACCTGTAGTCAGGCGGGGAGTGGAGGATGCTTTTTTACTTATCCAGGGCCTTCTGGCTGAAATTGGCATCCAGCGTTGGGAGGGATTTCTCAGCCTCCAGACTCTTGGCTGTGATTCGGATCTGAGCCATCCTCCTCTGGCTTCTTCATAAAAAAAAAATACTGCTTTTAATTAGAACCGATTAACAGTATTTCCAAACACTTCCAAAAGATGGAACAGGCCAGTCATCGTGGCTCATCCCTGTAATCCCGGCACCTTGAGAAGCTGAGGCTGGAGGATCCCTTGAGACCAGAAGTTCGAGACCAGCCTGGGAAACATAGTGAGACCCCGTCTCTACAAAAAATAAAAAATTTAGCCGGGCATGGTGGCATGTGCCTTTAGTCCCAGCTTCTTGGGAGGCTGAGTCAGGAGGATCACTTGAGCCCAGGAATTTGATGTTGTGGTGAGCTATGGTGGATGACAAAGCTAGACCCTATCACCAGAAAAAAAAAAAAAAAAAAGGAACAGAGATAAAACAGGCTAACATGAGATTCAGTGCTTTCTTGAGTTCTGTCCTTATCTGTTTTAACCCTTTGCCTTTCCAAGATGATGGTTGTCAGCATTGGCTGTAACTTAAAATCACTCTGGGGATTTCAGAAAGTACTGACACCTGAGCCCAGGCTAATTAAAGCAGAACTTCTGAGGGCTCCGTCTAGCAGGTCAGCTGCTTCTCTAGAACAATCCTGGCCTTGCCAGTGGCTCCAGGGTGCCACCAGCCTTCCCCAGCCCTTTAATCTTCCTCCTTCTTTTGTAGGTGACAAGAGTATGTTTGTGTTGGCAGGGAAAAAATCTTTTGTGACAGCGGTTCCCCCCCCCCCCCATATGTACTTTTCAGCTGCTAGGAATCAAATTCTCTTTCTTTTCATTTTTATAGTTGGGGCAGGCTCTATAAGGTCAGGGCTGGCTGCACCCCACTCCTCAGAGAACTTCTAGGAGCAGGAAGGTCTGGGACATTCAGGAGAGACTTGATTTCCTTATCCATAGGTTGGGAATAACAGTGCTTCCTTGCAACACTGTTAGGAAGACGGTGCCAGTTTTTCCAGTGTAAAAGGTGCTCAAAAACGTTAGTAAGTCTGTTGCTAGCTACAACCTATAACACTTCTGATCTCTTTGTGCACTAAGTAGGGTGAGAACTTGCAGGAAGCAAGAGTGTTAAGTAAATATAGACAAAGTCTTATTATTTAATCATCCCCTCTTATAACACTTGGTTATAGCTTGGTTAAAATGAATAGACATTTTTAAAGTTGTAGAATAAAAATTTTCGCTCCTTGGAAACATCTAGAAAGAACTTTTAGTTATGGCTTTACTTGAGTGTGTTCCCTCATTTTTTTATTCAGATTCTTCTGCATTTGATTTATTTTTGTCAATATATTACCTAAAGTCATTGAAAACCAGCAGGCGCTTGGCCCCTTCTGTCTACTCTCAGCTCCCGTTCCCCCGAGGAAGCCGCTTTCAAATCTGTTTCTCATGGTGTTTGTCTTTGTATTTCTAAATAATTTTTTCATACTGTTAATATGTTGATCTTTTGCTTTTAGATATTTTCTTTTGCCTTCCTGTAACGAAAGATGAGAATTTCGCTCTTCTCCATCCCATTCCCTGACACACACAGGCAGTCGCCCTTCCCTCACCCTCTCAATACAGTTACAGTGCCTTCTGTTCTTAATTACATATCTACAGTGTTTACATTGTTAGGATTATGTCAATATTGCACACAGCCAAGCCACATAGTGTACTATGATTATACTTCCTTTTCTATAGAACCTGTGTTCTCAGAACTAAAAATTGCGTTATTTTTCATATGTGTATTTTTTTACGTACCTAGTATGCATTTATCTCTGAACTCTGAGAGAGCTAAAAAATTTTTTCTCAGTTTGTTTGGATGCACCAGAAATTCCATCAGTTCAAATTTTTTCTTGCAGACTTTCATCCTGGAGCCCATTCCTCCAGCCTCTCTTGTCATGTCCCTACTTCCCCTGACCCCTTCGTGGCCTTAGGCATGGAGGGTTTCTTAGCTCTTTGGCATGGGGGAGGATATCCCAGCATCTGATTCCTCCTTTTAAAACTTTCAACCAGTTCTTCTGTGTTCATCTATAACTTACACCCCCAGCTTTCAGAGAGACCTCACTTTCCATATCCTCGAGTGCTTTGGAGGTCTGTGTGGTGAACTGATTCGCTGCTTCTGGCTCCCACATAGGTTTCTGCCGTCTCTTGTCTGTGGAGTAGGAACACATGCCCACTTATCTCTGTTTACTCTTCAAACCCACCAAGATGAGGTTCACTCTTTTTGGAACAAAGGCATAAACCCACAAGAACAAAGAAGGCTGGAGAGGAAATGACTGCAGACCAGGGGAAGTCAGCAACATTTCTGAAGTCCGAGCATGTATATCCAATCTGCCATGTTTCGCTCAAAGCCACTTTAGTTTCTTACTGACTCTGCCGTGTGTGCTTCGCAGTAATAATTCTGCAACTTTCCACTCTGCAGCAAGCCTCTCTCCCTGCTTCTGGCGTTGAGCCCACCCAAGGTGCTGGCTTACCTCCAGCCTTAGCCTTGATCCTGGGAAGAAATCTATTCTCATGGATTGTTCAGATTTGAGAAATAAAATAGTTAAAATTGCTAGGGAAGTATTTTGGGATAAGGTGGGAGGAATAAAAAGAGGGAATCACGTTCAGTGTTTCACAGCAGATCTTTTTCTTTTGATTATGTCTATATGATAATAATAAAGCTATCACAATGCTTTTAGGGAAAAAACTTTTGACTATAATTTTGAGAGATTTATTTTCCATTTACACAGGTGCTGAAAATACTGGTTAAGCTTCAATTTTTTAAACTATCTAGGGTCACAGGTAGATAAATGTATTTAATATGGGAGAAAGCCAAAGAATATAAAAAAATAGTTAAAAATGTAAACCATACTATGGGTCCTGCCTTCCTCAGGCTCTGAGTTGAGTCAGCAGTTACTGAGCAGACATTTAAGTCTTTACTGCACACACTTTTATTCTGGCTGTGGCTACTATATGGGGAGAAGGTATAACCAGGATGGGCTGTCTTTCCATTTGAAATTTGGTTCTCCCTTTCTCTCCCCTCTCCTCTTCTGGTCTCTCTGCAGATACCATGCTAATGCCTGGAGCCACCTGGCAGACATGAGTCTTCTGGGTGCTGCACCCTAGTGCAGAAAGTCTGCCTGTAAATGCTGTCAAGGCCATGTGCACCCTGAGTGTACACCTCACTTATACCCTGGCACTTAGATCTGCCATTCCTGAGAGCCTGTACTTTTCCGATGTTTTCCAGGCCCCCTGTGGAGTTAATGGGTCTTCTATTCCTGTTGAACTCCTTTTGTCCTGAGCAGTGAACAGTGACAGGTGAGCCCGACTTTCTGGCCCCTGGTGCAATTATAATTAACTGTGGGCCTCAAACAAATCCTTTAGCTATGCATGATTTTCCATCTTTGCATGAGCTTTGATGGTCTGTGACAAATCAACTTCTGACAGTGATTGGAAAGGGAGTAGGTTTCTGACAAATTCAAAAGGTTGCCCAGAGAACTGGGGTTCAGCTGCACCAGCTCAGAGGTTTGTAGTCTGGATATGCTGATGGTTTTTCCTCTCCTCTTGAGACAGAGGAAGAAAAGACCAATTGATTGTAATGCACTAGAAGGTATTTTGCAAGGAAATGGTGATTTCTTATTAAAATGATGTATCTTCTCCTGTCATGGGTAAGAATGGAGCAGAGGTATAGGGCTGTAGAAATCACCCAGCCTGTAGATTGCAAGCTGCTCTTCAAGGTCCTAGGTGTTCTTTGGGGGCTGCTGGTTGGTTTGAGGAAGGGGTTCCAGCTTTTGGGCCCTCCAGGGACAACAGTGGCAGGGATGCAGTCAGAGAGGGACCCACTCCTGCCGCCTTCCTGGTAGAGCTCCCAGGGCTGCCCCAAGCTTCCTGAGAGAGCCCTGCTTGTACACACCCCAGCTCTTGCCTGCCCATGTGAAACAGGGTCATGGAACTGGGACTCTGTCCCTCTGTCATGGGGCGACTTGTTACGATGCCATTTAGTGCTGACTAATAAGAGTCTGAGAAGAAAAACATTGGTGTGTAAGTATTCACCTCTCAAGAGATCCCTTTTAAGGAGGATTCTGTGTTCCCTTCTTCAGTCCCTGCTGCTTGGGTTTTGTGGGACAGTGAAGAGAAGACTAGGGAAGATATGTGACAGGCTGTATGGAGCTTGGGGCTGCAGTCGAGTTCCAGCAGGTGGGACAGCGGGAAGTGACAGGGAAGGCCAAGACTGGTTTTGGGAGGAAAACAATTTTAAGGGAATAGCTGCCCAGATGCATGTGACTTGGGTAGGAGAGACAGGTGGAGGAAACCTTGAGGATGTTTGCTGTGTGCTGATGCTTGCTCAGGAGACTTCGACGTGCATTTAAAATGCGATCTCAGGGTACGTCGATGTTGGACTTGCATTTCTTATGACCGTGACACCGTGCTGAGGCGCAGCTGTGCAGTTACCCAGCCAGGTCGGCATCATCCTGTTACCGGCCATCGTGAAGACCTCCTGGTGAAAGCTGCAGTCATCAGCCCTGGTAGACTGTTCACTGGGAACAGTGTCTTCAGATGTGGTACCAGACTCTGTAGGAAACACAAGCTTCTGTAAAGAACATCTGGTTTTTGCAAGCATTTTGGCTTAAATTCAAACACTTAAGGGTGTCTGGATCCAACAGTAAAAAGGCAGAGTCTTCAAAAAGGGGGGAAAAAAAGGAGCAGATTTTGTAATTTGCTTTTATTGGTAGAGCAGAAAGTGTTCCGTAAGAGTTTAACAGTCTTGCTTGACAGGCTGAGAACGAAGGAAAGCACAGGGGCAGCTGGAGCAGGTGAAGAGTCACGTGTCTGCTCCTGGAGTGTTTTTTTCCCTGAGTCAGTACCTGCTCTTCCTTGGTTTCTCTGACAGAGATCCCCAGAGCTTGGTAGAGTTAATTTAGTTCAGGATGTCACAGCCTGCAAATAGTATGAGGCGTAATTTTGTTTCTGCATAATCATATGTTATATGGTAGACAAAAATCTAAAGAGACAGATTATTGCACATAATCCACGTGCTGTTTATTTCATTAGTATTTTAACCATTCCTAAGATGACATGGAAAGCCCTGAGCTATATCCTGAGGGCTAAGTTCCGGAGTCCCCAAGAAGGGGGAGGGGGACACTTGAGAATCCATAAAAAAGTGGAAAAAGAAGAAAGTTTTTGACCAGAGGGGAAGGTAGCTTCTCCCACCTCTTCTGCTCCGTGTCTTCCCACACACCTGTATCGAAGGGTTAAAGCAAGTGTGGTGTCATTGATCCATCAGCATTCTCTGTAAAGGTATTTGGAGGCTCAAAGAAAACTTACAAACTCACAAGAATGACTCTTCAGTTGGTGAAGTAAGAAAGGAGGAAGGATGTGGAAATTTATCTGTAATTAGGTTGAGCAGTGGAGGCGAGGAGGGTGGACTTGGGGTACCTTCTGGTTGTCTTTTTGGTGGCTGTTATACTCCTTTGCTCCTTCAGAGTCCTCAAAGGAGTAACGTAAAAGTGATCTGAATAGTTATTTAAAAAATCTTTTGGTAGCACGTACTGCCAGCCACTCACCTGCCCCTCCTCACCTTTACGACCGTGTCTGCACGTCCTGGGTTGCCACAGAGACGATTACAAACCAGAATCAAGAATGGGAGAGTGTTTCTGAATTAAAATAAATGCTGACCTCTCTGGAGGGCCCCTTCCCTGGCCCTCCATCAGCCTTTGACTTTCTGCTACAGCGAGGGGACGTGGGACAGACTCGAGTGTTTTAACAAAACACATTCTTTTGTTGGATGCTTTTCGGTTTTGTTTTTGTGCTTTGCGAAAAACTCAAACGTTCCGCTCATGAAATATTAAAGTGGTGGCTCAGTTGAACCATCTGGGTAACTGAGCTAAACTAGTTTTTATGAATCTTTCCTGCCTCCTTTTTCTTTTCTAAAAAAAAAAAAAAAAAAGTCAATCTCTGCATGGAACTTGACCTATTTCTGAGCTGCATAATTATATCTGCATGTATTCTTTTACACATTTTTCAGACACTTCTGAATTTTCCTGTTACTGGATTTGATTTTTTTTTTTTTTTTTGGTACTATATTGCATTTTACCCTGACCCCTGCTTTGCCTCGGGGTAGCTTTCAGGGCAGCGTCCCTAATCAGCAGCCTGGAGTTTAGTGAAAGTCTTCTGGCTGTTTAAGTCTTCTCCTTTGTGAGAAGGTCATTCTTTAGTTCTTGTCCTTCCTGCACTTTCTTTCGTTTGCCTGTTCTCTTCAGCATTCAGTCTGTCAGCAGGTGCTCTTATGGCCACACCCATCAGCTGCCCCCTCCGGGAGCAAAAGCCAGCATGAAACAAGAGACGTGATTAGTGAGAAAAAGGAGCTTGCAGTCTAGTTGGGGAGCTAAGCAACATATCCCTGAAAGAGTAAATAAGGCAGGCCGTGCTAACATGGATTATCAGAGAAAGAGAGGGTGGGAAATAAGTATGTTGCTGAGCATGTGGTGAGAACAGTGACTTCAGAGAATATTGCCGGAGAGATTGACCGGCCAACTCCCGCTCACATCCAGAGCTTAGAGTGGGTGGATTGCTGCCCCAGTTGGGCTGCCTCGGGTGGGGGGTACCTCGGGGGAACTTAGACTGCAGTTGCCTATTTGTCCTTCTATAAAACCGTCATTACTCGGAGTGATCGGTTCTTCACAGACAGCCCTGTCTGACCTGCAGGGCAGGAGAAAGACTCCAACTAACCTCTTATTCTCAGGCCTTGAAGGGAGGAAGGGAGCTGTGGCCAAATGGTTATGGTATTAGATGATGGAGTATACAAGCAGGGTATTTTGTTTTGTTCTGTTTTTTTACATTTAAAAAATACACGTAGTTATAGTTTTACATTTACGGAAAAATGGCAAAGATAGTAGAACGGAGTGTCCTCTTATATCCCATCCCCAGTTACGTCCATCACTGATGGCTTACCCTGATGTGGTACTTTCGTCACGGTGTTACCTGAAGTTCCATACTTCATCCACATTCCCTTTGTTTTTACCTAATGTCCTTTCCCTGTTCCAAGATTGCATCCAGGACACCACATGACATTTAGTTGTTACGTCCCCTTAGGCTCTTCTTGGCTATGGCAGTTTCTCAGACTTTCTTTGTTTTTGGTGACCTTGACAGTTTTGTTCAGTACTGGTCAGGTGTTTTGTAAAGTATCCCTCCATTAGGATTTGTCTTGTGTTCTTTTCCTGGCTAGAATGGAGTAAT
The DNA here is from genome assembly GCA_004363605.1 of Indri indri. Lineage (NCBI taxonomy): Eukaryota > Metazoa > Chordata > Mammalia > Primates > Indriidae > Indri > Indri indri. The sequence continues at coordinate 128,247 of RJWJ010000378.1, read as the reverse complement.
GTGTTTTTGGGAGGAAGACTGTGGAGGCAAAGCACCATTCTCATCACATCCTCATCATTATTTGTCCCCTATTTGTCCTCATCACTGTTTTAGCTCCTATAAATGAGTGAGAACATGCCATATTTCTCTTTCATTGTCTGGCTTATTGCACTTAACATAATGACCTCCAGTTCTATCCATGTTGCTGTAAATGGCAGGATTTCATTCTTTTTAAATATTTTATACACCCCACATTTTCTTTATCCAATCATCCATCGATGGGCACTTAGGTTGATTCTATATTTTGGTTATAGTGAATAGTGCTGCAATAAACATGGGAGTACAGACATCTCTTTGACATACTGATTTTGTTTCCTTTGGGTATGTACCCAGCAGTGGGATTGCTGGATCACATGGCCATCCTATTTTTAATTTTTTGAGGAACCTCCGTACTGTTCTCCATAGTGGTTTGCTTACTTACATTCTTACCAACAGTGTACGAGGGTTCCCCTTTATCCACATCCTGGCTACCGTGCTATTCCCTGTCTTTTTGATTAAAGCCATTTTAGCTGGGGTGAGATGATCTCATTTTAGTTTTTGATTTGCATTTCTCCGATTAGTGATGTTGAGCAGTTCATATACCTGTTGGTCATTGTATGTATGCTTTTGAGAAATCTCTACTTATATTTTTTGTCAATTTTTTAATTGGATTATTTGGTGTTTTTTTTTTTTTTTTGCTATTGAGTGGTTTGAGTTCCTTATATAGTCTGATTATTAACCCTTTGTCAGATGGATAGCTTGCAAATATTTTCTCCCATTCTGTGGATTGTCTCTTTGCAGAAGTTTGATAGCTTGATGTAATCCTATTTGTCTGTTTTTGCTTTTGTTGCCTGTGTTTTTGAGGTCTTAATCAAGAAATCTTTGCCCAGACCACTGTCCTGGAACATTTTTCCCAATGTTTTCTTCTAACAATTTTATAGTTTTAGGTCTTACGTTTAAGTCTTCAATCCATTTTTATCTGACATTTGTTCATGGTGAGAGATAGGGGTCTAGTTTCATTCTTCTGCATATGGTTATCCAGTTTTCCAGTATCATCTGTTGAAGCGATGTCCTTTCACCCATTGTATGTTCTTGGTGCCTTTTTAAAAAATGAGTTGGCTATAAATGTGTGAATTTATTTCTCGGTTCTTTAGTCTCTTCCGTTGGTAAATGTGTTTTCTTTTATGCTAGTACCATGCTGTTTTAGATACTATACCTTTGTAGTACACTTTGAAGTTAGGTAGTGTGATGCCTCCAGCCTTGTTCTTTTTGCTCAGGATTTCTTTGGCAATTTGGATTCTTTTCTGGTACCATATAAATTTTAGAATTGTTTTTTCTAGTTCCGTGAAGAATGTCATTGGTATTTTGATAGAGATCACATTGAATCTGTAGACCGCTCTGAGTAGTATCAACATTTTAATGTCATTCTAATTCATGAGTATGGAATATCTTTCCATTTTTGTGTCTTGTTCAACTTCTTTCATCAGGGTTTTCCTTGTAGAGATTTTTCACTTCTTTGGTTAAATTTATTCCTAGCTATTTTTTTTATTTTTCGTAGCTATAGTAAATAGGATTGCTTTCTTGATTTCTTTTTCAGATTGTTCCTATTAGATTTTTACTGAGGGAATAAAGTCTATAACTATCTGTAGAGGTTGGGAAGACCTGAATTTGAACTCAGGCTGGTCTCATTCCAAAGCCCTTATATTCACCCTCTTTGCCCTCAAGTTTTGACAGTGACTTGGCTGGTGAGTATGCTTGCCTGGCATCGGAACCTCAATTAGAGATATTTGAGGACTTAAGGAGTCTCAGGGGGTTCAAAGTACCCACTTCTGCTTTTCATAGCTTCTAAATTCACTTTTGTGGGCTAGCCTGGGAATTCATCCAACATAGGCAACATTGCTTTCATAGGGAAATTTCCTTTTAATTTCAAGTAACTAACTAACTTACCAGTAAGTTCTTGGAATGTAGGTAGTTTGCCTTGCAGAATTGGGGTTCTGCCTGTCTGTTGTGTAAGACAAAGCAGGATTCCAGCAAGGAATGGGGTGATGTAGTGGAAAGAGTACTGCACTAGGCGTTGGAAGACCTCTGCCTTAGTCATAGATCTGTCACAATTACTGTGATCCTGAGCCAGTCCTTTCTAAGCTTGAGGTTTTCATTTCTGTTTCAATAAAATGAAGTTGGACAAGGAGATCATGAAGATCCCTTTCAAACCTAAGAACTTATTATCCACTGTAGACTAATGTGCAGAAGTGAAAGTAGTGGTGGTAAATTTTGGATAATTTTATAAAAACCTGTTTTTATTGAAGTTGCTTTATCATTTTTTTTCCAGTAGAAAGTGCTGGGCTGCCTTAACTTTTCCTATTCCCTGGCCATGTGCTTAGCGGGGTTGCTCACTGGCCAGGTGCTAGAGAGGAATGGAGATAGACCTCCTCAGGGCTTTGGTGGAGCCAGTTTGGGTGCAAGCAAGTAGATTTCTGTCCAGCTACTTTCTTTAGTCCTCTGATATTTGACATATTAGATGGCTAAAAATAGTTTATATCAAGTTACTTCAAATTACTGACACTAGATGGTTCCCATAGTTTAAAGACAGCCACAGATGGTAATCTGCCTCCTGTTGCCTGCCAACCCATTGTAACTCTGATTTGCATGATTTCTGAGTTTTTAAAAAATGATTGACACCTTTGTTAATGCGAACTTTTATCTCCAGAGATTAACTGTCTTAGAGTTAAAAATTTTAGTAAAATCCAAATTATTTAGGTATTATCTTCCATTTCTATTACCTCTGTATAGTTAGAATTAAATACCTAGGAATTCCTTTCTGATAGCCTTGCAGGCTGGGACCAAGCATTATGCCCACTAATTTATTTGTAAAATATAAATGTTTTCAGTGCTTTCTCGGTGTTTTTAAGCTTAGGAGACACACCGGAAGCCGGAGAAATTAAAATCTAACCGTTTCTTGAAAGTACTTCATAGATGGATAGATTAACAATACAATTATTATCTTAGTCTTTTTTTTTTAGTTGAGTTCCTGTTTACTGATAACATACTCAGACATAAAATTCACTCAGAAAATAGGTTCTTTAGATACAAAGAAACCCACAATACGATGGAAATGCTCTCACTTAATGATAGAGCAATGAAATTAAACAGGAGAAAGCAACCGACTTTATTTAACCAGAAGAACCTTATGCTTCCAATAACTGGCATTCAACTTGTACCATATCTGTGGCCAGGTTGATATTCTCTTGGGAAACATGCCACTGTACTTGAGTTTTCAGATGATTATGTCAATATTGACGTGTCAAAGAAATGAGCTGCGTGCCTCTCTGATAAAAGATATCTGGACAAAGGATTAGCAAAGGACAAGTCAGTTAGAGCAATAAACATTCCTTTCATTAATAACATTTGAATGGTTCCTAAGGACATTTTGCTGCCCTTAAAATTCTTCCAGAAAACGCTTGCTGCTATTTGGGATGTGCAGTGAGGCAGACCTGTGGGCGCTTCTAAGGCTTAGTACGCGCTGTGCTGGTGGCACGGTGCAGCCTGGACCCCAGCACCCAAGAGGCTCAGGCCAGGGACAGATTGGCTCCTGGAGAGTGAGTCAGACCCAGCCAGGGAAACTTGGGTCAAGAAGATAAAAATTCCATCAACTAACACTTAAGAGACATTGCACTTCATTTCCTTTGGCGACTGCCAGTGTGATAACTTGCAGAAGTGGGAAGGATCTGTGTGCAAGTGGAGAAAGAGAGGGAGTGCCAGAGACACAGAGTCAGGGAGGGAGACCTGGATCGTTCCCCAGGAAGGAAGGAGGACCAGGAGGAGACAGAGGGGGGGAGGAGTTCCCAAGGAGGAGGAAGAGGAGGAGAAGGTGGTGATTTGGCTTTAGTGGAAACAAGAACAAAGACCCATCTCTCAATGCTCTTCTTGGTCCCTCCCTTGATCTCTCCTTTCTCCTCTCCTCCTTTCTTTGGTCCCATAAGGCCCCAGACACACAGGGATAGTTGTCTTTCAGTGCCTGTCTCTTACACACACACAGAAGCAAACTACTATGGAATGTTTAAAACTTTTAAAATAAAAGCAAAGTAGAAATATAAAAAGCGGTGTGACAATCTTAGGCAACAAATTCGACAGACGTGGATCTCATAACTTCAGAGGACCACAAGCAATGGTGTTCATGACTGTCTTCCTGTAACCATGGTCCAGAAGTGAACCAGGCCTGGCCTGACAAGGGCTGAGGCTGTGGCCTGGACTTGCCTGTGCAGAGTTCTGGGTGGGAGCCAGGAGTTGGCACAGGAGGTGCAGCACTGCCGTGGAGCCCTTGTGGAGGACCTTCTAGTCCATTGCTCTGCCCCTGACACCATCTCCAGGTGTGTGATGGGAGAAAGCCTGGCTGGGTGGCTTCCTAATGTTTGCAGGTTCATCAAACATCTGTAAGAGATGGATCATCCACGCATTTATTTAGGCCAGGATCCCAAGTAGGTTTTTATCTCAACAGCCAAACCTATTGATTGGTACTAGATTTCTAAAATGCTGTGTTTAGAATGATCTGAGGCTGTGTCTGGGGTTGGGAGTTGTTATTAGTACCTGCCCTGAGGATTGTGTTGGGGGGAGAGGTGTTATTTTCCTTCTCCAATCCAAATCCTTCTCAATCATATTTACCTTAGATTTTCCTCATTCTCTTCTCCATGCAGAGATATATTTTGCTCGGACTGAGTCTGAGATTCGGTCTGTCCTCAATTCTAAAGCATAACATTGGAGCAAGTCCTTGAAGTAGATGGTACCATCAGTAGCTTGTCGACAGGCTGGCTTCCTCACCCTCTTGTGTGACTTTTCCTTTCCCTGCCTTCTCCCTCACCCCCAGGACATACAAATCTCATGTGATCCTGACGTTGCGGAAGAAATGAATACATGTTAACTCTCCGCAGAGAGCTGCCTGCCCCAGGCTGATTTACTTGCGTCTATATTATCCCAGGGTGAGGGAGAATCTCGGGCTACCCTGTAGAAACATGGGTCACTAAAAGTGGATTCGTCTTCAAGCCCCAGAGGAGCCCTCGTCTGGGTTTGCACACCAGCCCTGGGCTGGTTTTCCCGGAGCTGGACCAGCAAGACTCCAGCTCTTCGGAGTAGGTGGAGAAGACGTTGCGTTCTTTGGGAGCGACCCGGGGACAGCAAGAGCCGAGCTTCCCACTCTTCGCATTTGTCTTAGACTGAAGTGTCCTCCTTGGTCTTCGTTTGTCCTTGCAGTCATCTCCTAGTGATTCCGACAGACTTCCAGCACTCCACGGCATCATTTTTCTTCTGCAGTAGTTAGAAAGTCATTGTGTGGAGAATATCTTCAACATTTAAGGCTAGAAATTTCCTTTCCCTTGTACCCTGTGTTCCTGAGGGAGGGGAAACCATCCAGGCAGGTCCCGGAGCTGTTACCACCACCCTGTGGCTGTCCTAGAAGCCATCCAGCCTGAAGACACCTCTCTTCCCTTCCAGGGCAGAGGCATGGGGTTGGTCCAGCCTGACCTAGCATCGCTCCCAGCGGGAGGCCGTGGGAGAGTGAGGAGGTCAAAGACTTTGCGTGCCGACCACCAGGACTCAAATCCAAGCTCTTCAGCTTATAGCTGGGTGAAATGTCACAGGACCTTTCTAGCCTCAGGTCGATCACCTGTAAAACCAAGAAAATACCATTCCCTACTTCTGGGACAATTAAGAGACTACATGAAGTGCTTGGCACACCACACAGCATCCTGGAATGCTCAGTGCTGGCCTTTGTGTTACTGTATGAACATCACTCTGCCCTCAAAGATGGGCTCCTTTCTAAGACCTGGGTGCTCTGGTGCCGTGGGCATCCTGCAGGTGAGCACTGCCTGTGGCACAGGGGCCCACACTGCAGACCCTGCAGAAGTGGGGACTCTTGTTAAAAACGAACATAAATGCCAAGAAACCCCAAATGACTTGTACAGTCTGAAGGCAAAGAGTAGGTCTGTCCCCACAGCAGGATAGTTGGGTGGCCCCCCAGGTTCCCAGGTACTTCCCACTTCTCTCTAGAGGCATGAAGACAGGTGCTCCCATGGGAAGCTTGTGGGTGTCGGGGAAAGCAACAGAACAGGAACCAGGAATAGTAGACTTCGGATGCTGACCTGGTGGCAGCCATGTGAGTCCTTGCAGGGACCCAGTCTGCTGTCCCTTCCACCTTCAGGACTCTGCAGTACTGAAGCCACATGTGTGGCATGTACTTCTCCCCTAGTCTGGGTAATGCAGCGAGGACAGGGCTGTTGGGGGCATATGTGGTACTAAGAATAGCCAGCTAGACATGGCGATAAGGGCCCAGATGGTCAGGGACGTCAGTTGGGGACAGGGGAGGCGGAGGCGGTGGGGAAAGAGCAGGGTGATAAGATAGGGACGGCGACACAGGAATGCACAGCTGGGGCTGAGGAGCCTGCCGTGGGCGAGGGAGCTGCCCAGAGCCCCTCCTGGCTGTGCCCTGCGGGTGGGAGCCTGTGAAAAGGAAGGACAAGCTCCAGCCTGAGCAAACCACAGAATTTCAGAGCCAGTGGGATTTTAGTGATCAAATTCTGCACCTCCATCCAACCCCCGGTACTTTATAGGGGAGGAATCTGTGGCTCTGAGATGTGAAGGGACCACTTCAGGGTTGGTGGCAGAGTTCAGTCCAACCCCAGCTGTTCTGCTCCTTCCACTGGGGTTCCTTCTGCCACCACCCCAGTCCTGCCGTGGTGCCTCACCGGGCACCCCCAGCTGGGGGCTAGCAAGGGTGCAGCAATAGTAATCCCACCAATAGACACGGAGCGCCTTCCAGGCAGCAGGTCTGGGAAATACTGTGATTGTAATATAATACAACAGACAAGACAGGCGCCTTCCTGGAACTTGGAGAGGAGAGGGATGTTAACAAATAAACAAATAATTGTGTCAGTTTCAGATTGTGCCAAGTGCTAGGAGAAGGAAACTAACGCGGGGCTTGAGGCTATTGAGGCCTCAGGATGTTGGCATTGATGTACTTGGGGGTCTTTCCCCTTAGAACTGTGACTACTCTGATGCTTGCTGAGACTTGGGGTGGAATTATCCGTTTTACCATATGCCCCCATCCTAAACCCCAGCCTAGTACCAGGTACAGAGTTGCATGCAATAAGCAAATATTGACCCTCTTGGGGTTGGATGATTACTGTTTACTCCTTCTTTATGAAACTGGAGGAGACATTTCCCCTCTGGTTGGTTCTGTGGATTTGGGCACAGATGAAGGGGCATGTGTAAACCACACTCGGAGAGAGATCCCTGTGCCGGGTGGACAGCGTCGATCTCTGCACTGCCCGACTGCAGCGTGGACGGTGACTGTCCTGCCTGGCGTGGTGACTGGGAGGCAGGGTGGGGGCTCTCCCATTGATCCCACGCACAGAAGGCTGGCTGGGCTACCCCGGAGGTATCCACCACCTCATGCTTTAGTTGTTCCTTTAGGAGTTCCAAAATGGCATGTTTAGGTCATGAAAACCAAAGTGCTTCATAAGCTCTCAGAAATCAAACCCTTCGTGCTCAGCTATCACTGGACCAAGAGGCAGCTGACGCTGGCACGAAAATAACTTGGCAGGCACATCAGGCTTGACAAGGGGTTGCAAGGCCTCATCGCCTTTGGTTGAATCTTAACACGAAGCCAGTTGGTGCTCTTTTTGGGATTTAAGGGCATTCAGAGTTGTTCCGGAGTTGCGGGCTTCAGCAAGCCCTGAGGGAAGTTTTTGGAAGGTTAAGCGGTGGTGGCGGGTCTGAGGGGGAAGCTCCAGTGTTCTGTGGCTAAGCCAGAATAAGCATTATTATTTCCACAAATCAAGCCATTTTCATGCATATTTCCCCTCGTGTCCTGATCTGTGTAATTATGGAATGCATATGTGTGGGAAGGAGGCTTTGGAAAACTGGTTCCTGTTCTTTGTCAAGAGGCTGACCTAGAAGTTTAGGAAATTGGTTCATGAGGAAATTCTGTCGTGGGGAGCTGGCAGGGATTCCACATGGCAGGAGAGGGCGGGGTTCCCGAGGCAGGCTGGGGCCGTGCCTGGGCTGCGCTGTCCTCTGCAGCCAGCAAGCATCGGTGAAGACCACGGTACCCAGTGGGTAGGTAGGAACGTGGCAGTTGGCGTGCTCTCAAGGTCAGGGCACCCCCTCCCCTGGTGGGTTTCTTCTCTGTCACTGAGCAGGCCCTGCACCCTTTTTTGCTCAGCCTTGTCTCGTCAATGCTTCATAGATGCCTGTCCCATAGAAGATGCTCGATAAATATTAGTGATGGGAATGAGCATCCCGTCATCTCCCTGGCCTAAGTCTCCCCAGGCATAAGGGGAAGGAAAGAACTGGACTAGCTCAGCGATGCCAGAGGATTTTACCCTTCATGTCTGTGATGGTTTCCTTGCAGGAACACGAGAGCTATGGCAAGAGGCTTCCGAGGCCGGAATTTGGCGTGGAAACGGGGGTGGGGTTGCAGAGTATGCACTCAAAGATCTTCCTGGTGGGGCTTTCTCACGTCTTTGTGCTGGCTGAAACCTGCACGGTCCTTTCATTACATAACATATTTGTAATTTTGTTGTTCTAAGAGAGTTTTAACTGGTACAGTACTTGACGATATGTGGATCCTGGATCCACTCAGTGACTTTGTGTGTTCCCTGGTGAGTAAATGAGAGAAGCCACCTGCCTCCAGAAGGCAAAAAGCAGACACAGTCAGCCCCGGCCTGGCTTGGATCCCTGCTTCACTCTGGAATGTCGGGCAGGGTATGAGAGACCTGGGTGTTGATGTCCTCACTGGTACTGAGGGACGAAAGGGCCAGGGTCTTAGAGTTGGAAATGAAGTAACAGGTAAGGAACCTGACAGGTGGTAGGTGGCTTTGAATGAATGTTAAGTAGCTGGCAGCTTTGCCCTGGACTGATGGCACCTTCCGTGGCTGAAGAGGGAGGTGATGGCGTCAGTGTGGGTGGCCTGCTTTACCTCTCTTGAGCGGAGACCTCTGAGGATTTTCATCTTGGCTTTGAATGCCCAGGAGTGTTCCCACAGGGCTCAGATATTGCCGTGTCCCAGAGCTAACAAAGCTAATGCATATTCCTGCCATCAAATAAAAGGGCAGAAGGTGTGGACTTTTTAGAGAGGGAGGACTTGGGAAGATGAGGAGGCCACCCCGGTACCCTGCCCAGCCCATGAGGCAGAGCGCCGTGAGCCTGTGTTGTGTGGATGCCGGCACTAGTGTCATGAGCTGGTGAAAGCTGGGCTGCCTCCTCCCTGGTGCGTGGTCTCACGCTGTGGCCTCTCACCCAGCTCTTGAGCCCATGTGACCCGAGCTGCCTTGTGGACCGCTTTAGCTTGCACTGTCTCCAGCTTTCCTGTGGCTACACATCCTCCCCAAAGGTCTCAAGGTTGTTAGGCGTGGAAACCACCCCTTCTGTTTCCCTTGGTCCCCTGGTGTCCACAGAGGGTGGCTGTCAACCAACCACCCTGCCCTTGTGGCCCCGGGCTTGTCCTGAGTGCTCCAGTCACTTAGAACAAAGAGCAGCCGTGCTGTTAGGATCAGAACAATGGTCTATTCAGCACTTCCCCAAGTAAAGACTCCTTTTGTCCAGAGTGCTGACTTCGGAAAGTTCTTCTTGAGGTTTTGGTGTAGGAAATTAGAATCACCAGGGCAAAGACAGTAAAAGAGAACTTCCCCATGGGAAAATGACCCTGTGAAAGGTAGTTGGTTTTCTGCTACTCCCACAATTGCTCTCTCTCTATCCACAGTATAAGTGATATTTTCTTTGTAGCACATGGAAAGGTTATGTGTTTCAGGGATGCAGCTTCCAGTGCATAATTTTTGTTTCTATCCCGGGGACTTTTACACAAATGAGATGATGTGAGTAATGATTTTCATAGCTTTTGTGGGCAATGACAAAATACCTGAGAAAGAATCCAATCCAGATGGAGAACCAATTGCTATTTCCAATCATTTTAGTACGTGGGGTTCCAAGAAAGTCAGCAAATACTGGTTGAAAGGCTAAAATCCTCATACTCAGATAGTGATGTCGCTTGAAAAAAATGGAAGTCTCTAACCAAAAATGAAAAGTGTGAATTGCAAATTCCACTTCTCTATAGTACATATTTTGCTGTAATCTTAAATATATGTGACTTGGCCTACACGGTTTCTATTAGAGATGCAGCTTTTATGAACTTTCAAGTATGAATTAGCGTCTGGTGGTGTTTTCAGCTCATGGACCTGAAGGCTCTGTGTGAAGAACCTTGGGATCGCTGGCATTAGTGTGACGGCTGCTGGTTTCACGACAGTCCCTTGCAGGTTACGCTTGCATACTCCCTATTTTGTGGATGAGAAAAAACCAACTTGTCCAAGGTCAAATACTTAGTATGTGAAGGAACTGGAATTTTTTTTAACAGCTTTATTTGAGATATATTTTACATACCATAAAATTTCCCCTTTTAAACTGTACAGATCAATGTGTTTTTAGTATATTTATAAAATTTTGCAGCCATTGCCAGTATCTAATTTCAGAGCATTTCCATCACCCCAGAAGGAAACCTCATACCCATTAGCAGTCACTCCTCGTCGCCCATCTTTCCGTCCCTATCCCTAGGTACTCCCTATCCTTGGTCTACTTTCTGTCGCTATGCATTTTGCATTTTCTTCCTCTGGACAATTCGTATACATGGAGTCATATGTGGTCTTTTGTGACTGGCTTCTTTCACCTAGTATCATGTTTTTGAGCTTCATCCACTGTTGTACATCCATGAGGCCAGGTCCTCCAAGTATTCGGTTCTTTTACTTCTGACTTTCTTCTTCTGTTGGTGCTGAATACTTCATTTTTTTTCTATTGCTTAATTATGTTCCGTTGCATGTATCTATCATATTTCATTTATTAATTCATTAATTGATGGACATTTGGGTTGTTTCTCCTTTTTGGCTATTATGGATAATTCTGCTGTGAATTTTGTGTGGGCATAAGGAGCTAGAATTTGAACCACTCTGCTATCTGCCTGTGATTGTAGTTGACACTTCACATCTACTCCAAAGAAAGTTATAATTTTATGATGGGCAGGGTCCTTAGACATGATTAGATCTGATCCTCAGCCTCTTGCACCTGAAGGCAGGGCACAAGCCCAGTGCAATAGAATGAGTGCTCTGATCTCAGCCACTCCTAATGTGGTCCTTGCTCTTCCTGCACCAACTTCTCCTGGGAGCTTGTTACAAATGCAGCATCTCAGATCCTGCCCCAAACCTGCTGAATCAGAACCCAAACTGTCACCGGATCCCTGATCCCTGGGTGATGAGTAAGCTCATTAAAGTTTGAGAAGCTCTACTGAGTCACACAGCCAGGGCTAGAGCCTTGATTTCACAATTTCTAGTTTAGGAGGATTTTAACTCCTCTCTATCACCTCTGTATCTTAAGAATGCATTGTTTTATAAAATATTAATAACTTCCTCACTGTGCCAAAACATGAGGTATGGAGAAACCAGTAGCCTTTCCATACTGACTCAGTGGAAGGTGAGAAACCAAAAGGAAGATATTTTAGCATCACCCTTCATCATTCTCATAGCACATGGTCAGTCCCTCGGGTCCCCTGTGCCAGCTGTCTCTAACCTTGCCCTGTAGTTACCATTCCATGGGAATGTATCAGTGGCTCTGAGAATACCTTGGTCAATAAAGTCCTTACTCCAGAACACACATTTTGGGAAGCATCCTTGGATATTAGTGATATACTTGGGACCCATTTGGGGGAACAAATCTGACCCCAATGCTGCTGATTCCAAATCCCACACTTCCTCCACAGTGATGCTTATACGGCAGTGACGGCCGGTCCCCTGAGTATTTGATTCTTTTACTTCTGACTTTCTTCTTCTATTGATGCTGAACAGTTAAAGTTGGAATTTAGAAAGCAACATTCTTTCTAATATTTACATATCACAGAATAGTAAAGAGATCTTGGAAGGGACTCAGAGGTCCCTGAAGAGCCATCTTGATTTTTGGTGGATCTTGTACAGCAAGAACAAGTGTAGTCCAGGGGATTCGCCTGTCTTTGTGTCACTGACCCCTCCACCATGTCCACAGGAACAGAGGCCTCTTTGTTTTGTCTCCCAAGTTTGTTCATTGCCTACAGGAGGGGTGCACTGATGGGGCTGGGAATGTGGAATGGGGAGCAGGGGATAAGGATTTGAGTTATCTTGATAGACTTTGACAAATACCTTAAAGACAATTCTTGTCCTCTCCTGGCTACTGTTTGGGCCATTTCTCACAATTGGGATGCTGAGTTTTTAAAGCCAGGAGGCAAAGTGCAAGCTGAAAGCTGGAGCTATTTCCCTGCAGTGGAGGCTTAGAGCCTGACAAGTTTCGGAATTGGGAGGTTTCGGAAGGGCTGAAGCTGGGAAGGGTGAGGAGCTGTGGATTAGACAATAGGGTGGGGTGGGGAGCCCTGGAAACCCCAGGGAAGAATCGTGGGTAGTTGAGGTCTGGCTCAGCTGGTTCAGCAACCACCCTTCTCCGCCACCTCTGCCTCAGACCCGTTGCAGCCTTAACAGAGCCAGGATGCCTCTTGACCTTGGCCTGGAGTGCATTCCTGAGGCTTGTGGCCCTCTAGACTTTTGAAAGTCTGGCCAGTTTCCCTTTAAGCTGAAACCAAAGCTGCCTGGGCCTATAGGCCGTTTTGGGCTAGTTTTGAGTTCAGCTTAATCTTCAGCATCTTTTGAGGAGGTTGGATATATGTGTTTTGATGGACTTGAGTGCTTACGTGTCCTCGAAGCCCTTAGTAGCTTGGTGTGGCACCCCTGGGGCAAAGCCACACTCAGCGATGGTGTCCTACAGGACACCACAGCTTGGCTGGCTGGCATTTTTGGCCACTTTTTGGTCCTTGAGGGGGCCCCCCATCATGGGTGTTGAGAGCTGTGACTGCAACTCCTTGCTGGCTGCCACAGGTGACTTTTTAAATGGGTGGGTCAAATGGTCTGAATCTCAGAGAGGGATGAAGAAACACAAAAGGAATTGAAAATTCTAATGGGAAGGACCTGCTATCAAACATTTATATGCACATATGGAAATAACATTCCTAGGGTGTCCGGCAGGTGGGACAGGGGAGGAGGGGATGGGTAAATTCACACCTAATGTATCAATGCGATGCGCGATGTCTGGGGATTTGGGCATGCTTGTAGCCCTGACCCAGGTGGGGCAAAGGCAATATATGTAACCAAAGCATTTGTACCCCCGTAATATTCTGAAATAAAAAATCAAGACTAATAAAGCAATTTCTGACAATTCTCTAACATAATTATGTGCAGAAACTATTATACACACTATTTAGTTTAAACGTATATATGATGTTAATTTATTCCTTCAACAAATCTGGGACAACATATGCCAAAATCTACAGGGTGAGATTGCAGGAAACTTTTACTTCATACATAGAAATAGATATATAGTTGTGTTTTATTATTTTTTCTGTAAATTGCAGCATTTTTTTCATGCTGGGAATGTATGACTTTTATAATCAAGAACAGATACACATATCAAAAATAATAATGGCCTAGAGAATGTTATCTAAAACCTATGAGCTAAAAAAAGGTAGACAGAATGTACAGTTCACCAGATATTTTAGGAAAAATAAGACCCAAAGATTGGTCAAGAGAATGTTTTTATAAGCATTTCACAAATACAGTGATTTGCAAAGTTTACAAAACTCATTCCTTCATTCACTCATTCATTCCATCCATCAACCCATCAGTCCTCGGCTGAGTCCCTGTTACTTGTCAGTCTCGGTGCTGAGCATGTCTCGAGGATGCTGAGGTGCTCTGGCCACGCTTGCCTGGCTTCCCAAAGTGTACGGTTTGGGTGACTGCAACAGCTCCGTTGTAGCACTGGGTGCTGATGGTAAGGGACATCTTGTAGGCTGCCAAGGGTCTCCCTTCATGCGAAAGGTGATGCCACAGGAGGGCAGGAAGGAATCTCTCTAGTCCACCGATGCCCCTTGCCCACAGAATTCAGGCTGTGGGATGGAGCCTGTTTTGTCAAACCAGGTGAGCTTCTCATGCCCACATAGGGCAGGCGGGGCTGCAGAGTGAGGGAGTGAGCTGGGAGGCAGGGCAGGTGCCCTACGTCAATCCCTTTCCCACAGCCCTGAGACCCGTGGGTGCGAGTGCTCTGTCTTCTGGCCCCCTGCAGCCAGGAAAGGGCTGCAGGATACTGGGTGCTCATTATGCTCAAGTGAGCTCTTAAGCCAGTATGAGTCACTGAATCCTCAGGATCAAAGGCAGTAACTTCACGTCGATTAGCCACTTCAAAGCAAGTGGTGGGAAAAATTAGGAATCTGGAAGCAAACTGAATTATACATCAAAGGAAAACAATCTCTTAACTTTTCTTCCTTCAAAATCCACCGTCCCTAAGCACAAAGATCCAAACTGGATGTAGCGAATGCTGTATGAGGGGGCATGGAAATCCATTAAACCAAAGGACTCATTGTGCACTTTCTTTACCAGGGAATGTTCTTGGAGCCTCTAGAATATGAGAAAGCATAGGATGAGGGTTTGGTTAGAAAAGTGCTAAGTATGAGTTGAAGTAAGAACTGCACACAACAAAACTGTCATACAGGGTCACAATTAAATGATAAACTGGATGATGGACCTTAATAAGCTGTGAGACCTCAAAGAGGAGGAAGAGCCTCGGTGGCAGGTGTTGTCCAGTGAGGATGGCGGGTCCTTGAAGGTGTGTTGAGTTTGGTGAGATGAAGAAGAGGGCAGGGCACTCCAGGAGAAGGAAAGGAAGGAAGGTGACGTGGGTGCGTATGAGGGTGGTCAGACCCGACTCCTCTGCTGGGGCGGGACGGAGGTGGGGGGGTAGTGGGGTGTCCTCCACTAAAGGCGGGTCCCTAAAACTGGACGGAGGCATTTGGACTTGATGAGGCAGGAAATGGAGCTAATGATAGTTTAAAGTGGAGATAACCTGATGAAACAGGTATTAAGGGAGATTAGATTGGTATTGAATATAAATCACTTTTCATTGGATCTTAGGGCCACAAATGGCCAAAGGTATCATTAAACATAAAACCCTTTATTTACAAAGAGGGTAACTGAGGTCTAAGAGATGAAGTGGTTTTTCCTGTGACAGGAACATAGCCAATCTGTGTGCATATTACCAATCTATGTGTACACACACACACACACTATACCAGGAATGCACTGGGCACTGTGCCAGGTATGGGAGGTACAGAAGTCCAAGTCATAAACCCCTGATAGCTCCAAGATGCTTCTAATCCAATTAAAGGTACAAATGTGTAAAAAGTCAGCAACACATTAAGAGTTGATGCACGCACCTGGCAGAGTGTGGTTCTTGGCATAGGAAGTAAGGGAGCAAAAATAGCAGAGCCCCTGGGATGGTCCGGGAAGACAAAGAATCATGTCACGCCACTGCTGAAAGGACTGCAGAGATCTTCTGGCCCAACACACGCACTTCATGCATCTTGACACATGGGCGGGATTTTGGCAGACTGAAAGAAGAGCAAAGAATTCTGGGAAGGGAGGTGGAGACCCCAGGAGACACAGCGTGGTCTGGGAGAAAGCAAGTTCTATTCAGGTGGCGGTGTGTGGGGTGTGTCATTTGAGCAGAGCTTTCTGGAAGGTGAGCAGTAATTGGCTGCCTGTAATGCTGGTGTGTTAATGAAAGATTTAAAGATTTTTTTTAATGTTACTTTCTTGGTCTACCTGTCGCCTGTAATGTTGGCAAAATACCTGGGGCCATTGTTAATCATTTTTTTGATGAATGTGGCATCTTCTTAAACAGGTCTCCCTTCTGTCCACTCAACAAATATTGATCAAGTACATTGGATTTCTCCAAATGTTTTCCACACTGAATGTAACCAGAGTGATCTTTCTAGAACATACATTGGATTGTGTCTCAGTTCTCTGCTTAAAACTGCTTGGTGGCCTCCTGTTAACATTTCTCTTCTCTTCTCCTTACCATTATCCATTAGTCCTGGTTGAGTTATGCCCGATAATCTCCTGCTCCTAACTCTCGCTACCCTCCTCCTCCCACTCCTTCAAACTCTTGCAGACACTTGGCTCTTCTGGTCTTCTAGAGTAAGCCTTGAGTTCTTGTTTTATTCCCCTGTCCCCAAAGTAGAAATATCAAATAGAAGATGCTAAATATAGTTTATGCTAGGTGTATAAAGACCAAATTTGATGGACTACTATCAACTTCAAGTAGTCAATTAAGGTCAAATAATTAGCACACCAGATTCTCTTGTATCTTTTCATTTCTCGTGTGTCCCTTTTTGGGTGGCTCTTCCTATGTGTCTTCATTGTGTTCAGTTGCTCACATACAGCACAGGTGAAGTGGGTAACCTGTGTTTTACAGAGATGGGAACAAGCTGTATCTATAAAATAATTTTCAATGAAACTAAAGATTATCCCTTAAATATCAAAAATTTAAAGAATTGATCTGGTTTTGGTGTAAATCTTTGACAGGTACCATGCATTTCCTTTCCTATGCCCTTGTTAAAGGACACCGAACCTACTCATGATGTAACCCGTTCTGTGTCGTCATAAACCTGGGTCCCAGTGTGTGCTGTGATGCAGTGGAGCTCTGATCCCTTTTGCCCAGTGATCAATTGTTGAGATCTTGCTTCCTTAATATTTGTTAAGTTTATAGCCATTTATGTTGGTACCATTGTAGGCTTACAGCTTTTAAAATTTTCTGCCACATTTTAGTTGCTTCGCATTTGTCCTGCTGACAGTGTTTAAGGAATGTTCAGTTGGTCAGGGGTCATAAAACGTCATCTTAGGAATGTATATTTTGAAGAATTTACTTGAATATTCATTATTCTTAGATATTCTTAAGATCTTTTTGACTATACTGAATGAATATTTAGATATTATTTTTATTTGGAAAAAACATGTCAGGAGGAAATGTCTGTAATCATAGATGCATAGACATGTAAAAGTGTAAAATGGACTGACACCTCCTATTCCACCTTCCCCTCCAGTCTACTGCCCAGGTGGGCTGGCATGGATGCCCCAACCCCGTATATCCCCTGGGCAAAGGGTTCCCTCTTCCTGCAACCTATTCTGCCCACAGTTCTTCCTCAGCTGCAGCTGCAGGCAGCAGGGTCAGAAACAGATGAACCGTTCTTAAAAACTGACCATCCAGAACAAGGCAAAATTAGCTGTTAAAACCATCACATCCAACCAAATTGCTAAAACTTTATAAATAGTGAAGAGAAACAATTAATTATGCAAATTGTGTTTAGGCAAATGTACTTCCTGCAAATTGGCCTGCTTTTATGCAGTGGCACCTTAATGGCCCAGTGGAAGATGGTTTATCCCTTCGCCTCAGCCATTCTGAGGTCCAGTGGCCTGGTGCCTTCTCCCCAGCGCTGCTCTAGGAACCCCTACCTTCCCACCCCATACCTCGCCTCGTGTGCTGCTTGTGATTTGCTGTGTTGCAGCACAGTTCAACAGGCACATTGGAAAATTTTATTTCATTCTGTACAGAAATATTTGCACACATACAGGGAGATGGCCATTGTCCAGCGTCCATCAAAGGTTTCCACAGTGGAAAATCCGGATAGCTGAAACGTTCACCCGGAAGAGAGAATGCTCAATTTTGGTCCTTCTGGACTGAAAATATGTAGCACGAGGCGCTCACCTGGGGCTTCCAGCACATTACGATATCGACAAATATTTTACTTATTCAATGGCCTTTTCGGAGATTATTCTGGAGCTTTGCAGTTTCTGTTAGGCTCTATAGAAAAGTAGGAAAGTAACTTTAGTTACCTTGCTCACTGTTGTGACTAGATATTATGTGCAAAACAAATTGTAACAGGCAAACGACCCTCAGTGCTTAATTTATTTTTGTAGCAACCTGATTCCACAGACTAGACCAGCTTCATTATTAGTAAATAACTTGTATCACATATGCATAAGCACACATTGGGCGTTATCTTAATTGAGGTTCATCACCACACCAGGAATTGCCTCCACGTGTCCACTCTGTTTTTGTCTGTAAGTTGTGATTCCAGCAGTTGTTCTCTCCTGTCTTGAGTCCGCCCTTCCTCGTGGCATCAGGAAAGCATTCCTACTTCTCTGGAAACTCAAGCGGTTTCCAACCAAAGTTTTCTTATATTATGGGGTAGGCCAGGCCAGGTGTGCATTAGGTGTCTTTTTTGCATTTGAAGAGCATAACTCCTTTTTCTCCCCCCAAGGTTTTTAAGGCATTCTCCAGCTGGTGTTGGAAATAAACCTTAATTTCCTTCAGCTTTTTTCTTTTACTAAAGGAGAAAAGCAATGGGGCTGTGGGAAGGAGGGCAGTGGTGGAAAGTCATTGTTGCTTTGGGTGTTTGCTCTTTGCATCTCTTTTCTTAGTAAATTGCCTCAGGAATGTCTGCAGTCAGCTGTAATCTACTCTTGAAAGGCCTCCTTTTGGACCAAGCTCTTCAAGTGAGCCAATGCTCTCCCTGGAATTGCAAGGTTTGGGAGAAGACAATAAAAAGAAAGGGAGTATTAACATGTCCTTCCAGTGAGATTGCAGAATTTCCTTGTTGTAAGATAGCTGGGGAAAAGGCAGGAAACTCTTTTGCAGGGCAGCATTCACCACCTTCCCTCCTCCCTCTCTTTTTCACTCCTTCCCCAGCCAAGTGGGTTGCAAGAGAGGGCTTTCTTACATGGTTCCGAAAACGGGGGCATTTGGGTTCCTCAGGTACCATGGACAGATACCAAGCAAACATTTTTCTCCCTTGATATTCTGAATTAGCATCTTACCTCGAAATAAACACAAAATGCAAATGACAAAAAATGTGACTTTTATTATCACTTCCCAAGTCCATTAAACACGGAAATTAATGTTGGAAATAGGTTACACATAATTTTTTATAGAAACCATCAAAGACAAAGGTATTTTTCTCTGATGGCTGACATTTTAAAAGGCATCTCTTTGCCTCCTACCCGCTAAAGATAAAGTCCTTACGTTACCAAATCAGAGGTGGTCTGTCTGAACCTGTGACTTCCACTGTTAATCCAGTTGAAAGTGAGAACAAATTAATTTGTGTTTTCTTAAAGAATTAGGCAGAAGCGGGGTGTGTCCGACACTTTGTCTGTCTTAAAGATGCTGAAAGTCATTCCTAGCTCTCAGAAATTATGAGAAGGAAGGGGGCGGAAATAGACTTCAAACACCCCATTCCTAAGAGAAGAGGAAGTGGGAAGGAGGGAGGCTACTGCTTCATCTCATTCACTCCGCCAAAGTTTATTTCGTGCCTATTACGTGTCAGTCACCGTGTAAGGTCCTGGGGATGAAACAGACAAAAATGTCCCTGCTCTCGCGGATCTTAAATTTCAGTGGAGGAAACAGACGGTACATCAGGTAAATGAGTAAATGATATAGTGGGACAGTGATAGATGCTTTGAGCAGAAAAGCAGGCAAAAACTCCTGAAAGGAGAGAGTGTTTGGTGCATGCCTGAGACTTTAAATAAGTTAGCCTGGGAAGTTTCACCCAGAAGGGGACAATTTGGCAAGGGCCTGAAGACATGAAGATGTAGCCATATGGGACAGGGTGAAAGGCCACTGCATGCCCCGGGTGAGGGCTGGTTGCTTAGACCAGGGGTGTAGCAGGGCAGTGGTAAGAAGGGGTTGGATGTGGGATCCCTTCCCAGCTGATACTGGGGGTGTAGGAGAGAGAAGGCTGGCCACGGGATTCTACCCTGAGTGTCTGATGCAGGCCCTGTGGTCCCTCTGCTGTGGTCTCTGAAACAGAGTCACCTAAGACTTTGTTTGCTTGTTGTGTACTTTGTGTAATTGCTTTCACACTAGTTTGCAAACTCTGAGAGCAAGCCTGTTTCTTTATCTTTTGTTCATACCTTATAGAGTCCATTAAATGTTTATTGACTTGAACAGAGTTGACTGTATTCCAAGATCAGCACTTTAAACACACACACACACACACACACACAGAACACTGTAGAATACCTACCAGGTTTACAGTATGTGACTCACCCGTGGTTAAAAATGATAGCCAAGGGCCATGATGGAATCTTCTCTGAGCCCACTGGACCCACTCATGCCCCAGAAGCAGACGTGTGGGCTCAGAACACCGGGAAGAGAGCTGGAGCCTTGCTTCAGATGCAGCCCCAAGATTCCTGTCCTGTCTCCAGAGCAGCTAGAAGGACTGTGCTTTGTGGGCGGGGGCACTGGAAGAATTTGGAGATTTTGCCAGATGGTTTGACCTCTGGCATTTGAAGGCCAGTCACTCCAGAGATTCTGGTTTTTATCATAATCTGAAAATAATCCAGGGTTTATGGTGTGTCCTGAACCCAGGACAAGCCAGGAGGGCAGTGTGGCCAGTAGAGAGGCAGGAACAGTCTTGGTCAGCACTGTCAGATGGACAGCAAAGCTCCCGGGAACCATCAGGCTCAGCCAGGTTCTCCTATAAGCACAGCCAGCCAGTGTCTTTCAGCTGGGAAACCGAGAGGTGGTAGTAAGCTCTCACCTGCTCTTTACTCTTGCTGACCCCGAATCTTTTTGTATGCCACTGTAGATTCCTTGATCTACTGGTCGAGTACGAAGAGCAGGTATGTGTCAGAGGAGTCCACTCACCACTGGCTTTTTTTTGTTTTGTTTTCTTCCCAGGTGAAAAAAGTCATAATTAATGCTAGTAAAACACATTACCAAGTATTTTCACATGAGCAGGGCAGGTCCTACATTATCCCCATTTTTCAGAAGAACTGGTTCAGAGATTGATCGTATTATAGTTAGGGGTGGAGGTGCCTGCACAATCCTGGCCAGTGACAGACCTTGAATATTATACATTTCCCTGTCATCCTGATGCTGGCTAACGAGTCCTCCGGAGCAGATGTAGGTAACAGGTTTAGAAGTATTTGTAGCAGCCCCTCCTAATGTGGACTCCTTGGATTCAAACTGGCCACCCCTTCAAGCACTGTAGGTGCTAACTAAGTGCCCCAAGGTCAGTGGTTCTCTGAGTGTCATCCTGGGACCATCCAGCAGCCGCGGGGGTACCACCTGGGAGTTTGTGGGAAATGCAGAATGTGGGGCCCTAACCCGGATCTCCTGAGTCCAAATCTGCACTTTTCAAGCTCCCCAGGGGGTTCTTGTGTGCATTCAAGTGTGAGAAGATTAAAGATAACACACACATCAACTATTTACGCTGGACTATTTTAAAATAAATCCTGTGCGACAGTCCCAGCTGTGGATAAGTCTTAGCCGTGAGGGTGTCTTCATACGGGCATCCTGGCCTCTCGTTGCTTCCTTTTGGTTGCTGGTTTCTTGAAACTTTTTTCTGTTGACTTGTCCAGTTCCCTTAATGTATGTTGCAGCAAATGTGTAGCCTGCAACTGATGGGTAGGATGTGCCTCGACCCCTTCTGTGTCCCTCACATGCCACACTGGCCAGGGAGGAGTCACTCCTTAAATTCTTACTTGATTCATGGAGATGCGAAGGTGCTTCCCTGACTTACAGCAGACTGTGCTTAAATATCCTCTAAATACGATATTACCTGGTTAGATAAAGCTAAAAATCTAGTAGTCTTAGGTCTCAATGAGACTGTAAAAAACAGGCCTCCTCATCGTTTTCAGACAAGGAAGAAGCAAAACAACACGCTGTGTCCTTGCAAAGCAGAGCAACAGTTTGGGTGCCTGGGCTGGTTCTAATGGCACCTTTCTCTGCAGTCGATGTTTGAGGGAGCCACTAAGTGTGGTATAATGACGGGTGTGCGTGTCTCTTCCTGAGGCCATGTGTAGACACAGGAAAAGCTCCAGCCCCCCGGGGGGTGTGGTGAAGGCTGGGGCCCTGCTGTCGGACCACAAAGATTACTTGAGGACACTTTCCATGCCTGTGGCTCTGGCCTGAGTGGAGGAAGGGGAACGCTGAAGGGAGAAGGCACGGAGGCAGCAGAGGCGGCTGTCGCCGCTTCCCGGGCCGGGTGTGTGGCGGTGCCCCTCACCCTCACACCTCTGCAGCCGTGTCGCCTCCAAGGCAAGGGCTCGCACAGCGGGTGTGGTTGAGCCATCCTCATCCCCGGTTATTGCTGGCCGTATCCGCTGCGCCATAAGCCATCTGCCCTGGGAGGGAAGGGGGCCACTGCTTGGGCGCAGGTGGGTGGTAGAGCCTCACTAGCCAGTGAGAGCTTCCTCTCTTGGTGGTTGTATTTGAAGCCCCCCCACCCACATGCCCTGGCTCTTACCACATACCACTCAGAGGTGATTCGCTTTCCCTGCCTGAAATAATTCTACCAGCAGCAGGCCTGCCCCAGTCCATGGTGACTTGGGGACTACATGTGGTGTAGAATAGTGTGCCCTTTTGCTGCATGTCTTCTCCTGTCAGTGGCCTGTGGTTGTCACTCTCTTTCAAAGGCTCACTTGGCTTAGACCCCAGTGTGAATTGGTGGTGAGAAAGGGAGGGAGGGAGAGACAGGCTGCGAGTGCACGCCCATCCGCAGAGCCGGCTGTGGTCCAGAGCCTGTGGGTAATCTCTGCTAGCTGCTCCCAGCTTTGCTCCCACCATTCCTTGGAAATCCAGGGACTGGATTTTTCCCAGTGGTTTCCTCTTTGAACTGACTCGGGCGAAGCAAGTAGACCCCAATGTGGAGCCGGCATTCCTGGGGCACAGAGGAAGTCAAGAGTCAGCTGGGTCCCAGAAGTGGCTGATAGGCGGACGAGGAGAGCTCTCTTGGAGTGCTTCCTCTTGGTGACAAATGGCATCACCGTGGCAAGACACCATCCACGTTCATTGAAGCTGAAACCTAGCACAGAGCATGATACATAATGGGCAACATCATGTTGGTTGAATGACTATCAGAAAAGTGTTGGTCTGCCAACCTACCATGAGCATGATTGAGAACTATTCCAGGACTCAGCATGTGTCTAATGCAGAGAAGAGAAGGGATGCTGCCCATCACGGGACCCCAAACGTTCCCCAGCAACACCAGGCTGTCTCACTCCTTGGTGTCTGCCGTATATGCTCCCTCTGCCTGGAAAGCCATACCTGCCTTTATTCACCTGAATAGCTGACTCACTTTCCCAGAGTTATTGGTGCTTTCTCCGAATACTTTCATGGTCAGTCATCATTTTTGGGTTGCTTTATATGCATAGGATGTTTTATAGTGATCCCGTTATAACTTTTCATAATACCTTATTATGTATGGTGTTACCTAGAAAGGAAACAAGTTACTCAAGGAAAATGAATCTATTAAGAGTGAGAACTAAAACTGAATTGAAGACCCTGTAGGATCAACCATCCTTTTCTTAGTCAACTTTGAGGATTAATTTATGTGCAATAAAATGCATACTTCTTAAATGCACAGTTTGATGACTTTTGACAGCTATACACCATCACAAGCCAGACAAAAACCATTTTCCCAAAAGTTCCTTAGTGCACCTCCCCATCAGTTCCCACCACCCCCAAAGCAGGCATGCACTGATCTGCTTTCTGTCACTATAGATCAGATTTGTCTTTTCTAGAACTTCGTTTACATGGGGTCAATACGCTATGTACTCTTTTGTGTCTGGCTCCTCTCACTTAGTGTATTGTTGAAATTCATCCCTGTTGCATGTATCAGTGGTTTGTTTTATGCCTGATTAGTGCTCCCTGGTATAAATATACCCAGTTTGTTTACCTGTTCACCAACTGGTGGGCGTTTTGGTTGTTTCCGGTAGTTTTTGCCATTCTGATCAAGCCACCGTGAATCTTGGTGAAATATTTTTATATGTGTAAGTTTTCATTTTGCTCATGGGAAGCCCTAGGAGTGGAGTTGCTGGGTCAAGGGTGAGGTGTATGTTTCAGTTGATAAGAAATTATTAAATTGCTTTCCAAAGTGGTTGCACCATTTCCC
The DNA here is from genome assembly GCA_004363605.1 of Indri indri. Taxonomy (NCBI): domain Eukaryota; kingdom Metazoa; phylum Chordata; class Mammalia; order Primates; family Indriidae; genus Indri; species Indri indri. The sequence goes on along the minus strand of RJWJ010000378.1, from coordinate 104,393 downwards.
ATCCCACCAGCAGAGAATGTCCCACCAGTCTTTTATTGTCAGCCATTCCAACAGTGCAACTTGCCAGCCCTTTCTTTTGCAGATGAAAGAAATGAGGCCCAGAGATATTTAGGGTCTTGCATAAAAGGATGCAGGTAGTTAGTACAGAGATGCAGTAAGACTCCCGGGCCCCTGAACCTGTTGCTGGTGGTCCTTCCACTGGGCTCTGTGGTCAGGGCAGCAAGTTAAGTGACAATTTCCACTTAACTTGCTTGAAGCAAAAATATCTTTTGTGGGTGAACTGGAAGGCTCTCTGGTGTCCTTTGAGAACAGGTGCTGTGCTCCTACCCCTTAAGGAGCTGCCTGCAGGTGGCTTGCAATCACAGGGCCCCCTTCTCCATACAGGGCCCATCTGTAATCTTGTCAGCAAGGCAAATGGCCCATTCCGTCAGGAAATACGTACTGATGAAGTATTGGGTTTAGAAATACCTATTTCCCTGAGGCTTCTAACCCTAGGTTCTCTTTTTGTAAGCCAAGTCTGCCAGAAATGTGAACCCACATCTGTACTGTTTTCCAATTATATTCTCAAATACGTTGGACTCACCTGGCTGTTGGCCAAGAGAGGTGTTGTGTTGTTTTCACGGCAACAACTTGCCACAGCCGAATGGCACCTCTGCTTAGCCCTGCTTGCCAGGGGACCCACAGCCTGGAAATAAATACAGAGGAACAGCGTCAGGTTCCACAATGAAAGGGCAGCTTGTCCTTTTATTGTGTATAAACCTCCAGTCCAGGCGTGAATTTGTTACAAGATAAGACACTACTTAAGGTGCGCTACTCTTGTAATAATGCAAGGATATATTCTTTTACTGTGGTTCTTTCCTCCCCCATTGGCTAGTGAATAAACTCTCATCAAAACAGTTGTTTTAAAAACCCAATCTTTTCTCTGATGCAATTTCATTTGCTTCATATGATACTTGCCATAGATTAATGGCTGTTTCCCTCTTGAAGGAATACTTAAAGGAAGAGCCCTGGCCCCTTGGGGTGCGGTGGGCAAGCCACTGAGTTTTGCCATCTTTGCTTAGTGACATGATTGATGCCTGATTGTTCCCTTTTGACCTCAGCTAATGATCCTTATCTTCTCTCTAAGGATTAGACATTCGTGTCTTTTTCTCAAAGTATTCAGGGCAGGGAGGGTGAACATTTTCCCTGTCAAGAGCCATTGACCCCAGGAAGGAAGAGGCCCTCTCTCCGAGGGAGTGATTGTGCCTTGGAGAGGCATCCCCAGGGGCCAGCTGGGACCAACCCAGGGCTGTCTGAGCTTAGGAGACCTTCTCACCACTTGGTTAGCAGGACCCACCAGATGACAGGAGGTGTCTCGCCAGCCCTGAGGGCAGTGCCCAGGAAAGACCTGACTATTCACTGTCTGGAATATCTTAGGGACTTTTCAGAAATGTCATTGAAGCCTTGGGAGTTGCAGAGAGAAGAAAAAGTGTTTACTGAGCACCTAACATGGGCCAGTGCTTTACCAACATTGTGTTCATCATCGCATCACTTCAGAATGTCAGAAGGTGTGTTTTTAATCTTGTTTTACTGATAAGGAAACTGAGGCGCAGAGAGGAATCTCTTCTGAAATGCAAATGTGCATTAAGGAGACTGGATGGCGGTCCCGTCTGTCCCAGGCTATGGCGAAGTAGTGCAGGAAGCCAAAGGCGTTGGAGCAGGGGGAGGACTTCCTTCGCCAGCTGGAGCACAGGCGAAGTGGAGAAGATGCCCCCAGGGGCAGGCAGGAGGGGGAAGGTTCTGTGAACTGAGGCTGGGGACTGGGGTGCTTAGCAGAGACCAAGACAAGGTCAGTCCTGGCTGCCCCTGTGAGAGGGGTAAGTAGTTTTTGGTGTGTGTCCTCGGGGGCTAGCTGGTCTGTGGTTGTGGTTTCCAGCCCTTGCGCTGGGGTGGTTTTGATCTCCTAAATTTTCTCCCCAGAGCTTAAAGCATTGTTGAGCCTCACACCCAACTGAAAGACATGGTCTCCAGTGGATGCCACCAGGAACTCAGAGGAGTGAGAAGGGAGTGGGTTTGGTTGTTCAGGGGGCCCCCCTTCCTTTGTGCCCTGCCAGTAGGGGGTGAGTAGGGCCAGCTGTGGGGCAGTGACAGCCATTGTGCTGTGGCCATCTCAGGAGAAAAGCACCCCACACGCGAGCAAAACCGACTCAGCCGCTGGTGTTCTTTGCTGTTTTTAAAAGAGAGCTAGAAGGAGCAATGTCTGTAATCTTGAGAGAATATGTACATTCAAATTTTTCAGTTTTAAAATTAAGAAAGGGAATTATTAATATAAAAGCCCATGAATAAAGCAAATATTTAAGATTCTCCTGGCTGCTGATTAGGGGAGAAGAGAACAAAGGAAGAAAGAAATATAGCAAGAGGGGGAGAAGGCAGGAGGACAGTCAGCCAAGCCATTTTCGGGACCCAGGGAGAGAACCCTGTAGAGGGAGACAGAGGAGGGCGACCTGAAGGGAGCCCCTCACCTGTCTTTCACACCTGGCTGCCTCAGGCATTTTTACTGCTTTTCAGATGCTAATGATCTGATTACTCAGGTCAACAGCCTTTTTAGAGGGACAGGGTCAAGGTGCGGACCCCTCTTGGCACCTGCGCTCCCGCCCTTGTGGATTGAGCAAGTGATTTAACTTCTCCGCAGAGGGAGATCTCTGAGAACCCTTCTTTCTACCACTCCTTGATTCTGGGAGGAAAAGCGGCATGTTTGAAACAGATTAAGTGTCCTTTATTAGCTGACTCTGACCTTTTTGCCTCTGAGAAGGGACGATTTTGGAAATGCAAAGATGGGAGCAGTGGAAATGAACTTTGCTGGGACCCCAAAGTTAACCCACTTAAGAGGGAAAATAGTGGCCTATACACTAATTCAGAATGGAAGTATTAATGGCTTTGCCTGGGCTGCCTTAGTGAAGATGAGGATGGGGGCGGTGGTCCCCGAGGTAACCAGAAACGGTGTGGATCTGGGTGGGGCTCAGTGGATGGTTGCGACAAGCAGCTGTGCATGTCATTGCATGATTTAAAGCCTTTGCAGCTGGTTGGTCAACAGCTCCTTGAAGGCTGTTTGCCTCTTACATTAAGATGGGGGGTGGGGGGTGGGCACCTTCATCTGGCACCTCCCAGGCTTCCTGCACCTGCAATACTGGCATGTTTCCTTTGTTGATAAATCACCTTCTCTGCTATGTGCTTTGTGAAACTTGAGCTGTGCCCCACGCTCCTCTTTTCCGCTCCTGTCTGGCATAGCCCTTGCCACAAAATGAGTGGTCAGTGATTGAAGGTAGAAAAGACGGAAGGAGTTAAAGTTGCCTGCTGAGGGTGACAAAGAAGCATCTGAAATGTCCAGGGTCCTAGAAGTTACTTGTGCCCTTCCCTTTGGGAACTCGGAGTAGGTACAGATGTGCCTGAAACTAATCCATGGACTCTCCCCTGGGGATCCCAGGTTAACAGATCTCTGGCCTTGGGCCTTGGAACACATACACTTGCCCATCAGTCATGTACACCAAGCACCTACCCCAGCCAGACACTGCCAGGGCTGGAGGGAAACCACTATGGTTGGGAGCTGGCCCTGGCATGGGGCGATCACAGAAGTGCACGTGAGTAATGATTTGTGGCAGAAAATGCCAAGTCCCAGGTCTGAGGCCACCTGCGGGCAGGAGGGGTTGTAAAGAGCCATGCCCTCCATAAGCTCCAGGCTTGTGGCCTCCCACTTCCTGTGGGCTTGCCTTTGGATGTGATTTTTTAAAAATAGACTCATTTTTTGGAGGAACAATTTTAGTTTTACAGAAAAAAATGGGGCAAAAAGTACCGAGTTTCCATATACCCCGTCCTTCTACCAATTTCCCATTATTAATATCTTGCATGAGTATGGTACATTCGTGGCAAGTGATGAGCCAATATTTATACATTGTTATTAATTAAAGTCCATAGTTTATATTAGGCTTTACTCTTTGTGTGCATGCATGTACATATGTGTACATAGCATATTATACATGCTATGAGTTTTGACAAATACATAATGACACATATCCACCATTACAGTGTCATCCAGAATGATGGTTACACTGCCCTGACAATCCCCTGTTCCACCTGTTCATCTTACCCTCCGTGCTCCAAACCCCAGGCATCCACTGATCTTTATACTGTCTCCATAGTTACGCTGTTTACAGAATGTCATAGAGTTGACTGTGTATATGTGTATAGGTAGGATATAGCCTTTTCCAGACTGGCTTCTTTCATTTATCAATATACATTTAAGATTCCTCCATGTCTTTTTGTGACTTGATAGCCCATTTCTTTTCAACACTGACTAATAAATACTCCATTGTATGAATGTATTACCATTTGTTTATCCTCACCTATGCAGGGACATCTTGGATGCTTTGAAGTTTTGGCAGTTATAAATATGGATGTGGTTTTCATGTCTTCTTTGGCAATGTGGCCAAAGGGACATGGCAGAGTAGGGCTGTGTCTTTGGGGGCTGGACCCATTCGCAGAAAGCAAGACTCAGGTTTGGGTAACCTGTAAAGCTGGGACCAGGCCAGATGTTGGGGGCAGTGGGAATCTGGGTCCTCCTGTGTCCTTTCCAGCCATCAAAGTCAACTGGTCATTTAATTATTTATTGTGGTATTACGTGTTAGGGACATAAAGTTATTCATGGGTCCTGACATTAAAGAGGTAACAGTTTAACAAGGGGATAGAATTACAAAAGAATCATTACATGTTGGGAATATTTAATCAGACATTGACTGTATGAAAAATTAACGACAGTGGCTGATATGCAGGGTTAACAAAGAGACAACTAAAATACTAGACAACACCACCATCAAAACTCATTCCAGCCCTGTGTGACAAGTGTTCCACGGTAGGTGACCACTAGGAATTCATCAGAGCAGGGTTTGCGAGGATGGGGAGAATCTCTCCTGGAGGCTGAACTACTTACAGGGAGGGGTGTGGCGGGGTCAGCAGGAGCCTGATCCAGGCCAGTGCATGAAGGCTGGAGAGTGAGGCTGCTTCTAACCCTAGGTTGGCTCCCAGAGAGGCAAAGACAGCATTTAGGCGTCTTGGGAGAGGGTCCACTGCAGTGGCCATGCAGTATTGGGCACTGTATTTCTTCAGTGGCCCATCCTTCGGGGAGTGGCCTCTCATCCACAAACCCAGCTGCTAACCCAACAAACCCAAGCTAGGAATCTGGGAGTCCTTCACTCCCACGTTCCATCTGCTCTATCCCTGAATCTCTCTCAAGTCAACCCCTTCCCACTATCCCTCTTTCTCATCCAGATGTATCATCTCTTGCTCAGGTTATTCCAAAGCCTTCTTATTAATAACTGTTGCCCCCTACCCACTCCCTCTTCTAATTCATCTGCCATGGCTGTCCATGCTGGCAGTGAACTTGGTAAGACCCTGTTTCATTAGATGCCTTCCCTACCTACAATCCCTCCAGAGCCTCCATCACTGCCTGTGAGACGCAGAGCTGAAACTCCACGAGGCCCTCCCTGGGCCTGTCCACATGTCTCCCTGCACATCTGGCTGTTCTCAGTGCTGCGCACCTGGTAGCATACCAGGTGCATTCCAGCTGTTGTCCTCTTTGAGCACATTGCGTGGATTTGCAGCAGTCTGGGCTCCCTACCTGCTGTTTTCTCTTCCTCAGGTTCTCCTTGTGCACAGTACTTCTCACTGTGGTTAATTTTGTTCAGTGTCACCCTGTCTGAATCTGCACTCTCAGCCCTAGGTTCACAGGTTCTGCCGCTCCTTCCTCTGGGACCCCCATGGTTGTCTTCACCTTCTCACATGATATTGCCATGATTTGGGGACATGTCCGTCTATCCCAGTAGGCCATAAACTCTTCTGATGGCTGAGACTGTCTTCATTTACAGTGATAACCTCACGCTCAGTGTAGTACCTGCTTAGTAGATAGTCAATAAAAGATTATAAGGATTATGTTACCGATAAGTATTTAAAGCGTGATTATAATCCAGGGGAACTGAGATTTTAATAAGGTCTTCCTAAGCAATCTTCTGTCTTGTCAGGTCTCACAACCTTGTCATTGTTCACGTGTAGCCCCTTCATCCTCAGGCTGCCTGGGGGTACCCTCGTGCCTCTGGTACTCACTGTCATCTCCACAGGCCGATGTGATGAGTCAGACTTCTCAAAAGCCCTTGCTTTGGTAGGTGTGTGTTTTCTTTCTGAATTGACATGGTGACGTAAGTGTCATGGCTAGGATGTGAATGAGTTTCAGTGGCTCAAATGTTTACCTTATTTTTGTACAAACAGAACATGTGGCCAATTCCATTTCTATTAGCCATTTTCAGTTCCTTTTCCTATTTTCTCAGGCCTCCAACCAACTCCAGCTCTGGGCCAGCAACTATGGCATCTCTCTGCCTTAGTTGTTTTTAATTTTATTTATTTATTTATTTTAACCTGTAAGATGAAGATTTGAGGGTTAGAGCAAGGATTCTTACCCTGTGGTTCATAGAATCTCCCCCTGAAGGGCCACAGGAAATTTCAGGGCACCCATACCCCTAAAATCATATTAATATTTTTGAACATGTTTTAAATAATTGTATATGGAGCCTGTGACTCCAAAAAGCTTAAAGACCCCTGGAAAAAAATATCATTTCCAAAGTCTGACCAAGCAGGTTTTTTTCACTGAAAAATAAAGTTTCCACTATGGCACTTTTTCTCTTTAAATTACCAGCATGTAGTGATGAAGCCACAGCTGCAGGTTGCAATGAGCTGTGCTTCCCGGGCCTCCATGTGTCACGTGGCACGTTTGAATTTGCGAGAAGAATGTTCAGAGTGGAATTCCTTTGCCTCACTTGGTGCTGACAGTACCTGGGGCTGCGTGCTTCCTGGCTGGGGAAGAGAGCATCACCCACGCCTGGTCACTCACATTCTGACATGTGTCTGTGGTCACATGTCACAGAGTTGTTCCTCAGCAGCTCTCTCTGACTGCTGTCTGAGAACAAATGCCACACAGCTAAATGACTCACAGGCACAGAGCTCATTTCTCAAGGCTGCACCTGAAAAATGATGATGGTCGTAGTCTCTGTAGCTGATGCAAACGGAGTTCTAAATGCCTACATGGGCATTTTGCCTAGGAATAAATCTCCTCTCAAAGCGTGGGGTGTACTTTGTAGCAGCCCCAGGGAAAAAGGAGTAATTGTCTCCCCTGAGTGGAGGAGAGGGTCGGGGGACCTGGTCCAGGTTTTCCCGCAGAGAGCTTGATTAGCTTGCTTTCCATTTGCTGGGAGAAGGGTGTGCTGTCATTGTTAGTCTTAGAGTGATTTTTATGGGCCTCAAAGCATGGTATTCTACGTGTATCTTTTATGCTCCCACTTTGCTTCTCAAAGGTGGTTTTTGTTCCTCGCCTCCACGTCCTTTCACTGATGTAAATCGGTTCTAATTTTCTCACTGGTTCCATCTAATTAAGGTTGTGGTCTTTCCCCCACGTGCTGAAGTTTTCTTCATACAGGAAGCACAGGATCACTGTGGCTGTGCCGCTGGGCCCTGGTATTTATGGGCCACACAGGGGGTTTGCCAACAAAGCAGGAACGGTCCCCAGTGGACTGCGATGCTTTGCCCTCTGCCTTTGGTATTATGATCTGGTTTACAGTATAACACATGATTACATCTATTAAAGGAGCATGGTTCATTTTAAAAGGCAGGAAACATGGAGAGAAAGGATGGAGGAGCATTTCCAGAGATTTTGACAAATAATGTTCTGATTCCACCTCCTTGTCCCCATGCAATGTCAGCTCCTAACTGCTCTTTACTCAAAGGCTAATGCTACCCAAATGGTTATACGCCAGGCAGATTTAATTTGGAAGGGAGTGGGAGAGTAAATATATACATCCCTTCATTTGTTTATTGGCCAAGTGCAAGGTGTACTTGACCTGAAAGTAAGGGCTGTGTAATCGGCTCACCCCCGGCCTCTCCCCAGGTGCTGGAAATGGCACTGCCTCTTCTCCAGAACCTTCTAAAGCCTGGGTGCTCGTGAGCTGCTGGCCACCCCTCGAGGTTGTGTGTGGGGGACTGCTTTGCACACCTCCCACCTGGCAGTCCTAAAGCTTCAGGAGAAAGGCAAACCTTTAGGGCTGCAGCCCGATCCCAGCCCCACATTTCCACTTTGAGTTTTCCTGTTCAGCTTTTTTTCCCCCTGAAATTCACAAGGAAAGGACCCACATGTCACTTCTTAGTCGCTTGGGCACCTTTGTTCCCTGATGCTCTGACTTAGAGCTTTCCAGCTGAGTCTGGGATGGTAGGGGCCATCTCCTCCCCTGTACTCTGTCCTGGTGGGGGCTGCACCACCCTCACTGGCATATGTTCATAGCTGAGGTGGACAAAGAGGAGAAATGAGAACCTCTGTGAGCTCGTGGGAGAAGGCTGAGGTCTGTGTATGGGTGAAGTCTCTACAGCTGCCCTCTTGCTGGCTTGGAGTGAGCTCCAGGGCCCTCCTCTTGCACTGTGTGTGGAATCTACTTTCTTTTGCATTGTCTGATTTTCGGGCAGTAGGTGCGCTTGGAATTCCTTCCCTTGGGACTCAGGAGCTGTTAGGACAGTCTACGCGGTGTATTGCATTTACTTGGAAGGTCTGTGGACCACAGGCTGAAGCCATATGTGCACGTGTCTGCATACACACAGACCCACAGAGAGCATGGGCTCCAGTAGATAATTAGATCACAGAACTAGGGGGCACGAAGGCAGTCAGTCATCCTACTTAGAGGAATCCTTGCACATACCCACATAACCCAGGACTGAGATCATCCCTGAACCTGCGTAGATAGGCTGCTTCTAAAGAAGGAGTGATTGGAGTTCAACAGGAAGTGGATCCAAGAATGATGTCAAGCAGACACTTGGGAAGCTGACATGGCATCATTAGTCCTGCAGCAAGGAACCTAGGACCTGGGCTATGGGGAGAAGTGCTTCTCCTTTGACCTGCATGGGCCTCTCTTGAGCCATGTCAAAGCGCCGTCACCAGTTGCTGGTTTGGGCATGATGTCTGGCATGGTAAAATGCCTGCTGGATCCTCTTCTAGCAGCAGAAATTGTACCTCTTAAAAATGACAAATTATATGTCATTTATAAACATCTTCACTCCTTAAATCCTTCCTACACCTCTAGGTAGACTATGGTATCTCCTAAAATGTATGTTAAGAATCAACATATATTTGATTGAGACAGGTTAGGCATAGAGGCTTTTTGGCACTATTATGTTTTAAAAGTAGATGGCAACTTTGAGTGTTAATAAAACACTAATTTCATTTTACAACACAGTATTGGTTCTTTCTAGAGAATGTCCTATGAATTGTCTTTCCAAAGATCAGTGCTCTAGAGAAATACTCCTTTAAAGGAATACTTGATTATTTTTATTTCAGCAATACTGGTGGTGACTCCAGTATTGCTTTCACGTGATATAGGAGCCAAAGCATGGCATTTGTTAAAAATGTTGCTTGCATAGAAAAATTAAAGATACAGAGTTGTTTGGGAGAGGATATCTTTGTCAATGAAAATGAAACATCACTGCCAGTCATTTGTATAAAGGATAAATATTATAACTTATTAGATGCCGTATGGTAGGATTTCAGATCTAGACCTTGCCTAGTGCTTTGTAACATATGGCATTAAACAGCAAAGCATTTTAAAGGACATTTCAGACAAAATACGTAATATTCTTATATAGAATAGCTGTTCTTTTGAGCTTCGATATTGAAAAACAAAACTACATTAAAATTTGTGAATCTCTCATCTGTAATGAGAATTCTCTTGCATAAAAAAATAAGTTATTGTAGAACAGTACTACATATTTTATTAAGCTTTGTTTGCAATAGATAACTATTTAAATTACTGTAAAGATTTTTTTTTAAGTTAAAGACAATTGCAGTGGAAAATACTCTTCAAATAGAAATTATAATGTGTTTTAATTAAATGACACTTGGCAAGAAAGGGAATGGGAAGGTTTTGGAACACCCTGGAAGGTATTTTTGGCATTTGTAGGATATTTCTTATCAGAGTCCAGTAGGTCTTTGGTTCTAATGCCACTGAGGAATAAGTCATGATGTTATAGAGGATAAAAATACCATACATGCATACCAGTTAAAGGATAAAATGTCAGATAGAATAGAAAACAAAATACAACTATATGTACAAGGAATTCTACATAGATAGGTTAAAAATAAAAGGATGGAAAATACTTTTTTTTTGAGACAGAGTCTGGCTCTGTTGCCTGGGCTAGAGTGCTGTGGCGTCAGCCTAGCTCACAGCAACCTCAAACTCCTGGGCTCCAAGCAATCCTTCTGCCTCAGCCTCCCGAGGAGCTGCATGCCTGGCTAATTTTTTCTATGTATATTTTTAGTTGTCCAGATAATTTCTTTCTATTTTTAGTAGAGACGAGGTCTCACTCTTGCTCAGGCTGGTCTCGAACTGCTGACCTCGAGTGATCCTCCCGCCTCGGCCTCCCAGAGTGCTAGGATTACAAGTGTGAGCCACTGCGCCCGGCCAGAAAAGTAGACTTTAAAACAAGGAATATTGCCAGGGCTGAAGAGAGACATTACATAATGATAAAATGTCAGTGCGCACCAAGAAGCCCTGGAAATCCCGAATGTGAATGTATCTAACAACGGAACTTCAAAGCACCTAAAGCAAAAATTCATAAAGCTGAAAGGAGAAATATACAGATCTACTATAATAGTTGGATACTTCAACACTCTTTTCATAGAGTGAGCTGCATTATCACTCAACTTGATCTAGTGGATATTTATAAAATGGCCTACCCAATAACAGCAGAATACACGTTCTTTTCAAATGTATGTGAGACATTCACCAAGATAAACCATATTCTGGGCTGTAAAATAAGCCTTAATCTAAGAGATTTGTTATAAAGTGTATGTTCTGACCATAAAGAAATTAAATTAGAAATTAGTAACAGATATCTCGAAAATCACCAGATATTTGGAAGTTAGTCACAATATACTTCTTATAAACCATGGGTCAAAAAACAAATCACAGGGTTAAGTAATTTCCTTTTGAATTGGATGAAATATTCAATATTAATAACATTTTGAATGAAAATGAAAACTATATCAAAATTTGCAGGAAACAGCTCAAACAGTGCTTAGAGAAATTCATAGCATTAAATACTTAGAAAAGAAGACAGGTATAAAATCAATTATTTAAGTTTCTACCTTAAGAAACTAGAAAAAGAAGAGCAAATTAAACCCAAAGCAAATAGAAGGAAGAAAATAAAAATCAGAAAAGCAATAGAAAAAAAAAGAAATTGGTAACTGACATGAAAGGTTAAAAAAAATTGATAACTCTCTAGCCAGACTGATCAAGTAAGATGGACAGAAGACAGAAATTACCAATATCAGGTATAAAAGGAGATTGCTCTGGTCAATAACAGAATGACAGGGAATATTATGAACAACTTTATGTCCATATATTTAACAACTTAAGTGAAATGGATAAATTCCTTGAAAGACATATATTACCAAAGTTCATTCAAAAAGAAAGAATCAGAATAGCCCTGTATTAACTGAAAAAATTGGATAAATACACCAATTCTACACAAATTTCATTCTGAAAGTAGAAGAGGAAGGAATACTCACAACTCATGAGGTCAGCATTGCCTCAGTATCAACACCATTGCAAGAAAACTGTAGGTCAGTATTTCTCATGAGTGTAGATGTAGAAATCGTCAACAAAATATTAGCAGTTCTCAGCTAATTTTTTTCTATTACTACTTAGTGCCTATTTTTAAAAAAATGATTATGTTGACTATAGCACCAAGTAGTAAAACCTTAACAGTCAGAACACGACTAACCATAATCTTCATTCAGATGAATCAGAAACAGTGACAGGTCACTAGTAACTAGGGGAGACTCTAACCATGATATATCTAACCATGATATTTTGAGTCCACTTATGGCATATTTCTGCTTGTCATCTGGTGGTACTTATGCAAGAAAGTCTAATACAAGTCTTTGGATTCCTTACTGTTTAAAGAGGTACCTGGAATTGACTGTCTTCTACCAATGTTCTTCCTGGAAAAGATTAATCTGACCCACTTCTTCAGGGTGTGCATAGCCTGTGCTTTCATCTAATAGCTTCATTAGTATTTATTAGAAGTGGTTTTGGCAAAAAACAAAGTCTTTTTCTTTGGGATTTGAGGATTCCTAGATGTTAGCTATGGATCTGGAGGAAGCGATCTCCACACAGCCCAGGGTTCTGTTCCAGGGGAAACGCAGTGGGAAACTCAGTCTATTTGCTACTCATATATTTTCAGGCCACAAACATGCTTCAGACATCAGCTTGAGAATCACCAGGGCCTTGTTTCTTATGGCCAGAGATCAATTAAATGTTCAGTATGGGGAGGGTCGACTGCTCTGGAGCTTTCCATGCTCCTTGTTTTTAAGACAGTGATACATTCTCTCTCAATCAAAAGTCTTCATAATTAGCAAGTGTCGTGGACTGTATGCTGTGTTTAGAAGTGTGGATTCCATAGTAGTCAAACAACAAGGAGGCCTTGGAGTCACACACCATTCCTCAGGTCCCAAACCCCCCAGAATCCTGCCTTTGCCCTCTGCCACTTACCAGCCGTGTGCATAAGTTGTGACCCTAGAGGAGCCTGGCCTGCCCCAGGATCTGAGAGAGGACCACAGTGTCTATAGCACAGCGAGGGAGTGACCCAGAGCTGCACGACCACAGGCTTGGCAGGCCATGCGGAAGATTTCGGATTTCATTCTGAGTGCACTGAAGGGTTTAAATGGGGGGTGATGTCATCAGGAGGTTATTTTCACCTGGCCCTTCTGGTCTTTGTCAGAGGGCAGTGGTGCAAAGTGGGCATATCCTTCTTGTTTGTTTTTAAATTTTATTTTTAATTATTACATGTATGTAACAATTATATATCTTTATAGGGTATGTGTGATGTTTTGATACAGGCATACAATGTGAATTAATCAAATCAGGGTAACTGTGGTATCCATCACCTCAGGCACTTAACATTTCTTTGTGTTAGGAACATTCCGATTCTACTCTCTTAGTTATTTTAAAGTATACCCTAACTTATTGATTATAGTCACTTTGTGCTATCAAGTATTGTTCATTCTATCTATCTAACTGTCTAACTATATTTTTCTACCCATTAACCATCCCTGCTTTTCCCCTTCCTCTCCATCATCCTTCCCAGCCTCTGGGAACTGTCATTCTATTCTCTGTCTCCATGAGATCAACTGCTTTTAATATTTAACTCCCACGTATTAGAACAGGGCATATCCTTCTTGTAACCAGACTTATGCAAACTCTTCTAGGTCCATGTGTTCCATGCCCTTCCGTGACATTTACATGAGCGGTGAGCATGGCTCTGCCTCTTACCCTCCACAGGCTGGAATTGAAGCCCAAGGTGGTCAGCCAACAGCATGACATTGCTTTGAAAGCTTTTATTCTATCTAAATATTTTAAATGACCTTGCCTCCCACTCTCATATACATACTTGATTTAACACAGAAACAAGTTTCCTCTAAATCCAGTATCTATTCCCATTTGACAGATGGAGAATCCAAGGCTTAGAGAGGTAGCGTGTTTTGCTCTAGGCCACATAGTGAGTAGGTGGTGACACCAGGTTTGGAACGCAGGCAATCTGATTACTCAGTCTTTGCTCTTACTAATTCCGTTCTTCACTATTGTATCCACACAGTGCTTAGAGCAGTTCCCAGCAGGTGCTCAGTTAGTCTGTGTTGGACGAATTCTATTGGGGAAGTTGGGCATCTGGTGCTAGGAATGCAACCCTGTGTACCTGATCAGGACCAAGTGCGAGTGCTGGGAGGCTGAGCAGAATCCATGCTCCCTGGTGTCCTGCATATACCAGAGGAACAGCCCTCTCCCTCCTGTGTGTCTTCTGCACCTTATACTGCCAGCCCTCTGACCAGCCAGTAATTGTTGGCTACTCTTCTGTGTCTCCTGGTCTGTGGTGACCTCCGGAGGGTGGGTCCTATGTCAAGCTCACCTCCTTCTTCGTGAGCCCTGACCTAACTAGTACACGGGAAATGTGACCAACTGAACAGCGGGTTTGTGGAAGTCAGTCCAAGTCTTGAGCTAGAGAATTCCAAGGTAGGGCTCCTCCACATGCCTTGGGCAGGGCCAGGCCCATCCTTGAACATGAATGAGAACCCAGGCCCAGGCAGAGCTGAGGCAATCTCCTGGCCACAGGGAGCAAGTCAGTCTGTGGGGCCACCCTGATGCTCTGGGGTCTCCCATGCTGCCCAGGGAGGCCCAGACCCAGAAGAGCACTCGAGATGACCAGCAGACCCCAGGGAAAGGGAGGTGCAGAAAGCAAGGGGATGGGGCATGGAAAGCGAGGGAGAAGTGAGGTAGAAGGGTGAATTCTGTGTTAATTTTCTGGGTATACATGGCCATCAAGTGTAAGTGGTCTGTGCTCTGGAAAATAGTCTGTAAATGGCAGGAAGCAGAGATCTGGAGAGAGGGAGGGTGGGGGATGAGGGTGCAAATCTGGACACCTTCTCCACAACTCACGTACCCATCTCTCTACCACCTGTGACAGGCCAGACGCGTATGAAACGTTCTTTATACTGTTGGAGGTGAAGCCTGTGTCCTAAAGGAAGTGGGTACATGTTAGTGACCTTTCCAGTGGGAGTTCTGTTACCATTCATATCTACTCTGTGCTTTCACCATCTGTTGAGCCAGTTTAATTAATTTTATATATTGTATTCTTTATTTCAGAAAAACTTTACAACTCCAGCGGACGAGATTTAAGAAGGGCCCTTTTCTCCCTGAAGCAGATATTTCAGGTAAAGAGGGGAAAAAGAAAAAGTACTCTTAGGTCCTGTTTTTACTTTGCTATTTAATTAGATACACACAAACTTATTATAAAGTGGAACGTCTCTTTAAATTACAATGTAAATTAGGTCAGACTATCAGGTGAGTGTATTTTTTATCATATCAGGTATTTCAAACATAATCAAAAGTAAAGACAACTTCATCACATTATAACATTTTCCCATATTCACTTTCAGTTTCTTTTTTTTTAAAAATGAAAAGCCTGTTATAGATATAATTAAAGATCTGTGTTCTTCTGCCCAGTACCAACCAATCTCTTCACACCCCACTCTCAGATTCCCTCTCTGCTGATGGTTGAATTTGGAATTCATCATGCACATGCGTGTTTCCATCCTAAAGATAGACATTCACCAGCAATGTGTGATATTCTTTTCTGTTAATGTGTATATGTGATCATATTGTGTGTCTCCTGCTTCAGTTTACTTGGAGTGGGATAGACGTAGGTGTGACTAGCTCTGATTGACGATTGCATTGTATGAATAAAGCACAGGGAGTTTTGTTCATTCTTCTGTTGGCAGATAGTTTGGTTAATTTCCAGAGTTTTTCTATAACATACCACAGTATTGTGGATGTGCCCCCTCGTACACCTGTGCAAATCTCTCTTGGATTCCATCTTACCCGTCTAAGCTTTCCCTCCATCACTACCCTGAGAAAGTCACCGGCATAGTGAAGAGGGTGAGGACAGGTGTGCAGACAAGCTCCAAGACTGTCACTCCTGTGAGACTGCAGAGGGCAGGGCCAGGAGATGGCTGGGGGAGAAGATGGCCTTTGCATCAGGTTTGCGACTGTCTAGGTTCATTGTTCCTTTCTGTGATGATTTTTGATTCAAGGGTATATTCTACCTCGCCTCTGTTCTCATGTTATCTACATTCTTAAAATATTTTGTCAGTGATAGTGCTAGCCAAGTGGGGTTCTACCTGTCTGAGAGACAGTAGGCAAAAAGGTAGGCCAAAAATCCATCCCATTTGGATGTTCTCATCCCATTCTTCCTTCAGTTCGTTCCATCATGCCATCACCTTTTTTCCCAGAACAAAGTCTTTTCTCCTTGTTGACATTTCTGGAGATGAGTCTCCTTTTGTCTTCTTCTCACAGCCATGAGTTTGTCCCTGGTGCACCTTTGCTCTCTCATGCTGCATAGGTCAGAAACGCCTTGAGGTTTAGAGGTCTGCCTTGGTCAGGCCTGTCCTCCTCACACCTGGAAAATTGCAACAGCCGTCCGTGGCACCACCTGCATTTGGTCCTCCCCAACTTCGTCCATTCTTAGCTTCCCCCCAGAGGGAGCCGAGGGAGTTACTGTCTTGCTGGTTCCGTGTTGCCTTCTGGGCTACATTTCAATTTCTCCATATAACATTGAAGTCCTTCTTGATCTGGCCCCTGCTGCCCAACTCTGTCCTTGGCTACGTGCTACGTTTCTCCTGCAGTTATACACCAAGAGCAAGGCATGCACTCTTTCTTCTGCACTTTTGTCCCTGGACCTATAGCTCCTATCCCAGAATGTTTTGCCACCCCACACCTACTCTCCACATCTCTGTTTTTCTCCTCTTATTTCCTCCTGCCAGGGATCCTCTCCCAAAATGACACTTCATCCTAGTCAGGGTCCCTCCAGATATTTTTAAAAGTAGCCTGTGCTTACCTCTAGTGCAGGTTGAGCATCCCTAATTCAAAAATCCAAAATTCAAAATGTTCCAAAACATGAAATTTTTGAGTGCCCACATGATGCCACAAGTGGAAAATTCCACCCTGACCTCACATGATAGGTGGCAACCAAAATGCAAGTGCCCAACACATGGTTTATTCAGTGTCCCCAAGGAAGAAAGACCCCTGACCCCTTTCAGCCGGGCTATATCTTTTTCACATTTCTCCATGCAAGCACGGCCATGAAGGGTGATAAAATGGACCTGTGCAGTTCGGACACACTGACAGCAGGTTCCTCACAGTTGCCCCACATGGGACCAAGAGCTGCATGCATTACTCACTGTGCTTTTTTGCTTATTCTCTGCTCTTTGGTCTAAAGATATTGTTGAAAATGTCAAAAAAAAAGGCCTGCAAATTCCCCTATGGGTAATAGTAATAAGAAAAAGAGGAAGCATTTACACTTATTTGTAGTACAGAATGCTAGCTTGTTGGAGAAAATGGACAGCAGTGTCAGTGTGAAGCATCCTGCAGAAGAGCGTGGTGTTGGAATGCCCACCGTATATGACCTGAAGAAACAGGAGGATAAACTGTTGAAGTTCTGTGCTGAAAGGGATGAATGGAACTTAATGAAAAATAGAAAAACACTGCATAAAGCTAAAAATGAAGATCTCAATCATATATTGAAAGAGTGGATCTGTCAGCACTGTGGTGAATACATGCTGCGTAATGGTATGCTGGTCATGAAACAAGCAAAGATTTATCACGAACTGAAAATTGAATTGAATATTCAATAGGCTGGTTGAAAAAATTTAAGAGAAACCACATTATTTTTTTAAAGATTTGTGATGGTAAAACATCTGCCGATCGCAAAGCAGAGGAGAAATTCATTGACAGGTTTTCCAAGGTCACTACCGATGAAAATCTCATGCCAGAACAAGTCCATCATGCTAATGAAACATTACTGTTTTGGCATATATAGCTCCAGAAAGACACTGACTACAGCTGATGAGACAGCCCCTCCAGGAATTAAGGATGCCAAGGACAGAATAACTGTGTTGGGATGTGCTAATGCAGCAAACATGCATAAGTGTAAATTCGATGCGGTAAGCTAAAGCTTGCATCCTTGCTGAGTGAATTTTAAGGAGTGAATTTCTTCCTAGTCCATTATTCTAACAAAGAGGCATGGATCACCGGAGATATCTTTTCTGATTGGTTTTACAAATATTTTGTGCCAGAGGTTCATGCTCACTTCAGGGAAGCTGGACTGAATAAAGACTGCAAGATTTTGCTATTCCTTGACAACTATTCTGCTCATCCTTCAGCTGAAATTCTCATCAAAAATAATGTGTATGCCATGTACTTTCCCCAAATATGACTTCATTAATTCAGCCATGTGATCAGGTTATCCTTAGATCAATGAAGAGTAAATAATAAAAACACTTTCTTGAACAGCATGCTAGCAGCAGTGAGCAGAAGCATGGATGTGGGAGGTTTTCAAAATGAGTTTAGTATGCAGGATGTCATGTATGTTGCCAACACTTGGAACACAGTGACTAGAGACACAGTTGCACACGCCTGGCACAGGCTCTGGCCTGCGACTGTGTTCAGTGACAATGATGAACAAGGTGGTGACTTTGAAGGATTCTGCATGTTAAGTGAGGAAAAAATGGTGTCTGATCTCCTTGCATAGGCAAACCATATCCTCAGAGTTCTTCAGTAAGCTAGAAGAAGCGGACATCACAGAAGTTTTTAACTTCAATAATGAAGCTCTAATTGTTGATTCATTGACCGATGAAAGAACAGACATGGTTCTGAATCAAGATGATTGTCGTAATAGTGATAATGAAGATGATGTTGTTTCCATTGCAGAAAAAATGCCTATAGACAACGTGGTGAAAATGTATGAGGGGCTTATTGAAGGCCTGGAGCAGCACGCGTTTATAACAGAACAAGAAATCATGTCAGTTTATACAATGAAGCAGAGACTTCTAGGACAAAAGCTGTTGTTCATGAGGCAGATGATTTTGGATGACACATTTGAAAAAGCCACCCAGCAGAATGCCTTCTCATCCTTAAAGGACCCACTTCCTGGTCCCTCAACCGCTTCTGATGTTTCTTCTTACCTAGAAAAATAAATTACAGTGTACAGTAACCTTTAATCACAGCATCGAGACTGAACGCCTGCTGTTGTTTGCTGTCGCTTAACAGCAGATACAGGTATTCTGGTTGCGTTGCTGTGCCACTTAGTTACCCTGAGCACGTTACTTTTTCACCATCTTAATGGTATGTCATATTTCTTACTGTTAAGTACTTATGTGTGAATAAGTATGAGAAAATGATTGCTTATCAGTAGCATGTGAATTTAGAGGCAGAAATGATGGTGACAACCACAGATTGTCCACGTGGGTGGCTGAGATAGTGACACCGTTGCTTCCCAGTGGTTCAGTGTACACAAACTTTATTTCATGCACAAAATTATTAAAAATATTATATAAAATTACCCTCAGCTTATGTGTAAAAGGTATATATGAACCATAAGTGAATTTCATGTTTAGACTTGGGTCGCATCTCATCATGTATACACAAAGTTCCCAAAATCCAAAAAAATCTGAAATCTGAAACACTTCTGGTCCCAAGCATGCTGGATAGGTGATACTCAACCTGTATAGAAATTGAGATGCTGCAAGCCATGACACCTGTCTAGTCTAGAAGTCTGTGCCCCCACTGGATTTCAGCTCCTGGTCTTTGGTGCCTTAGTGTCTGGTACCACCTCAATAAGTGGATAGACCAGGGACATTGGGTTGTCTTCTCACAGATGTCTCTGTCCTCAGTCTTTCCTGTCTCTTAGTAAATGCTGTAGTAATTGTCCGAAAGCTCCACTTCCAGTGTATCCATCCATGTCTTCCTGTTACTTAACAAAACACAACTTCTTCACCTTCCATTATGTCTCCTCGGGATCTCAGATCCCCGATTGCTGCTAGCCTGGCCTCTGTGCCTAAGAGGGCCACATTCATGCCGTACCTCATCCCACCTCATTTAGTCCCTCAGCCTGCCTCCTGTCTCCATCATTCAGCTTTGACTTCTTTCACATCTGATTGAGTATCCAGTTGGTGGCAGAACCACACAGATAGGAGTTATTCCAAGTGACTTTAAAACACTGTAATTTGTGCACCTTTAGTAGGATATACCCTTAGAACGAACGGAGCCACCAAACTCCACAACAACAGCAAAACTGTTTACAATAATTGTATTTGTGGTGCTAGTGTTGGTATTAATATACTGTGACTGTGTGTATGAGGGGAAGAGAGAGATTGTAATTCTGTCATTCTTAGAAATCTTAAAAATCAGGATTCTTAAGTTAAAAAAAATCTATATTCCTGAATTTAATTGGAAATATCGTAATGAACCCATGGTGTATATTATCCTAAACAAACAAGAAAATAAGCATATTTTTAGCTTTGTTTATTGGAAAGAACTAGAAGTGATAATCATTTTGTTAGCAAAAAGCACTGTCAGCAATGAGAACTGTGGTCTAAAACACTGAAAGGAACCAGAGCTCCTTGGAGAAGTGGCTGATTTCAAGTCTGGAGTAGGAAATGTGATAAACTTGGAACATCTTATCATACAGAGAGCAAGAAAGCTATCAAATACTACTAGGATTATTGCCAAAAGAAGCAAATCGAAGAGTTTCCCACAGCTGGCTGGCCAGTGATGGGACAGTTAGCATCAATAAGGGTGATAATTGCCATTGATTGAAACACGTAAGTTTGAATTGATGAGATTATAATGATACTAAAAAATATTAATACAAGGGATTGGCAAAAAGAATAGGCAAGAGATGCTAGTTAACTAGCTCATTATGGGAAAATGCTAGTAACCAGCTCACTATTTTGAAAATGATTAAGTTTTAGAATCTTTCATTTATTTTGCCTTTTCATATATGAACTTTAGGATAATCAAACAGTAGTTGAGAGGAGGTCTTATCTGTAGGAATATTCTAGCTAGTAAATGAAAAAGAAGTAACAGAATTAGAATTTTACCACTTTACAGCCCCTAATGAATTGATGGCTCTGTGTGCTGAGCACCAGGAGCTGCTGACCTGATGGAAATGAGATACAGCCTGGTATCACATGCCTCCCTGTGGACCTACAAACTACCACTGAGGATGTAGTCAAGGCAGCAAAATCAACCCTGGATCTGGTCATGGCTCTGTATGCAGTGGCCAATTTATAAGTGATCTAGGACAGAGGCACATGCTACACAGCACCACAGGGATGTAACCAACAAAATCCAGACTGTGGGCTACTCTTCAGGACAAATGACCTGGTTTCTTCAACATACAGATTTCAAGGGGAAAAAAAAATAGAGAAAACCTATGAATTAAAAGATGTTTGAGTTACAGCAACTAATTGCCATGAATGGCTCTTATTCGGATCCTAATACAAAGTATGAAAAACAGTATTTATGAAACAATTGGAAATTTGGTCACTGACTGGACATTTGGTAATATTTAAAAAGTATTATTTGAGACAGTCTTGCTCTGTTGCCTGGGCTACAGTGCTGTAGTGTCAGCCTAGCTCAGCAACTTCAAACTCCTGGGCTCAAGCGATCCTCCTGCCTCAACCTCCTGAGTAGCTGGGACTACAGGTGCTCACCATGACACCCAGCTAATTTTTTGTTTCTATTTTTAGTTCCCTAGCTAATTTTTTCTATTTTTAGTAGAGACAGGGTCTCGCTCTTGCTTAGGCTGGTCTCAAACTCCTGACCTTAAGCAATCCTCCCACCTCAGCCTCCCAGACTGCTAGGATTACAGGTGTAGAGCCACTGTGCCTGGCCAAGTATTAATTTTTTATTGTTAGTACATATTGGAATATTTATGGGTTGAATGATGTGATGACTGGGATTTGCTTCAGATTAATATGGCTGGGGAGAGGGTGGTAAGATCCATGGAACGGGATTCATATCAGCTGATTGGCACCAGGGGTTCAGTAGACTATTCTGTCGTCTTTTGTGTATGTTTAACTTTCTCTAAATTGAAAAAGTTAATAAAATAAACATGTTTAGACTCTTGTTGCATGTCCCTTCAATCAAGTTCACTCCATAGTATATGTTCTCAGAATTCCCAGGGCCGTCATTTCTATTTATTCATTATACAAATATTTTTGAGCAGCCTGGTTGGCACTGTGTAGGCAAGGAGGAAGGCGCTTGTTACAAGAAGTTTATAGTCTGTTTGGAAGACCACACACACATGCACAAAACAGCCCTCAGCCACGGCAGCAATGCATGGGGGATTAGCTGGATTACACAGGCAGCGAGCTGTCTGGGGCATAGATCACCCATTCCACACCATGGGTCGGCATCTCCATCATCTCTTATATTTTCTAGGTGTGGAGGCCTACACTGTAATGGCCTAAAAAACAGAGCCATTAATCATCTAGATTGACTTGAATAATCCTTGAGCAATATGTATTGAAAAAAATATGGGTTAACCAATTTCTATAACCAATATTATAGAAAATTCTGAAATGAAGCAATCAGCACTTAATTAGCTAGTGTGTTAACATTTTGATTGCATTCTAGTCTGAAACCAATATTTTAGAAATCATGTATTAATGCCTACATATTTTAGGATATATGTTTAAAATCTAGTACATTGCCAATGGTGGAAGATTTTCTCCACATTTATTACCCATAAATTTCTCTTTCATAAGTGCCTTATCTGCATAACGTGCATAAATTTTAAAGTTCTGAATTATTTTTATAAACACTGTCTCGCCTGTCCAGTGTTTTTTCCAAGTGCCTTTGCCAGACAGTCAATCCTCTGGTATATTAATATTAGTGATTAGCTTGAGTGGTTTCTTGAGAGCTTGTTCTCACTTTTTCACCATGAAGTCATGTGTGAATCTAGTTTTAGTTAAAGTAATAAACATTTGTTACATGCTTGGAAAAACTTTCTGACTAGACATGAGCTCATCTGAATGTTCACTTTTCACATATGCTGGTGGAAAAGGATATGGATGGAGAGAGAATTATTTTTTATTTCCTTTATACATATGAGTGTAAAGTAATTTTCCAAAAACTCATGATATTGTCCCATTTTCTCTTTCTTCCAAAGCCATGATTATCTTAAAGTCTGAGTTAACACAGCTGTCTTTCATTACGTTCAGGGCGCAAGCATCGCTCACCCAGCCTCCCCCGGAGCCAGCTCTGACCCTGAGGAGTGCTTTCTTGGTTCAAAGGGAGCCTTCGCTGAGCCTGTCCACATGTACCTTGTCCCCCATCCGTATAATTGGAAAATGCCGTAAAATCAAAATAAGGGGCTGATTTCATGTAGGGACAGAATTATGCCAGTTCATCTACATTAGTTTTCTCTCTTGGAGATAAACCATGGTTGCTGACTATTCCTATAATAATAACCTTTCATTATTCCATTAAGCTTTCTACTGTTTACATCACTGAGGTTTTTTATTTTTGCTCTGTTGTGATAATTGAAGATGAATGTTCCAGCCGTATCCTAACTCCATTTGAGACGAGGCACTGTCCAGTTGAGGAAATCTCTCAATCTTAATTGAGGAAAAGAGTGGTGGAGAAATCCCTCTCGTAAGAGCTCTGCTGAACTTGGTGCACAGAAAAGTGCCTGGGTTTGGGGACTGGATGGACGTAGTTAAGTTATCTTGGCCACTTTTTGTTTGTTTGCTGGCCACTCTTGAGTCTTAGTGTCTTCATCTGTAAGAGAAGATAACATTAGATTAGTGGTTCTTGGGCTGCCCTTTAGGATTTCCTGGGGAATGGAGTAACAAGAGCCTTGGTCCCAGCCCAGAAATTCTGATTAAATCCATCTGGGTAGGGTCCTGTTTCTTTTTAAGCCTTCCCCAGATGATGCTAATGTGAAGGAGTCAGAGTGAGAACATCTGAGCACTTGGGAATCACCTGAAGGGCTTGTTAAACATGTAGCTGGGCCTCACCGTATAGCTTCCTAGTCGGTAGGGGCGGGGCCTAACAAGTGCCCAGGTGATGCTCTTCCTACCTGTTTTCTGCGGTTGATAGGTCTGGAGACCTCTCTTTAAGAACCACTGGATTAGATGACCCCTGAGACTTCCAGGGTCATTCTGGGATGGGGTCTGCAAGCCGACCTGAGGGGTGTGCTGCTTCCTCGGTTGTCCTGCAAGCAGCACAGCACTGGAGCTTGGAGAAGCTGCTTCCTTCAGTTCTCACAGAGCCTTTGCAAGACCGTTTTTGTAACCACTATCCTCGAGGACTGTCTTTGGAACACAGGAATGGCTTTGAGTCCTTCACTGCAATCAAATGTTTCCTGTAGTTAAAAACCAGCCAGTTTCATGTGGCCCCCACCCGTTGGGACCTGTGGGGGAATGGAGCCTGGTAATTTTTGAAGAATGAAAAACAGAACACTGTAAATATTTCTGACCGTTGGGAGATTCATTTGCCTTATCTTTATTAGATTGCCCAGAAGGCAATAATTGGTCCTTGGCAAACCATGATGTGAAGACTGGTTGTAAAATTCCTCTGGCAACAGTGAAGATGCTTCATTTGAATAGAGCAGAGCCGTCTTTAGGGGCCATTCTGGCTTCAAAGGCTTGCATGTAGTTTTAACAGCTGGGGTGGAAGATGGACTGGGACAGTATTTGAAGTCTTTTTTTTTTTTTTTTTTCTTCCCTGCCAGGATGACAAGGATTTGGTGCATGAGTTTGTGGTGGCTGAAGGTCTGACGTGTTTGATCAAGGTGGGAGCGGAGGCCGATCAGAACCACCAGAACTACATCCTGAGGGGTAAGTCGTGACCGAGCACACAGCACCCCAGCTGCAGGGGAGGTCTGGGTTCACTTCCAGGAACTTAAATGCTGAGAGCTTTTTAAACTTGGATTGGTGGGTGAGGTGGTACAAAAACCCTGTGGTTAAAAGACATCTTTATCAGGTTTTATCAATTCCTAGTAGTTAGTGACTGAGCTAATATTACTTTCACCTGGAGTTAAGAAACGAGAACACACTACTTGCTGGGTTCTTTATAATCTTTTGTATTTGGCAAGGAGAAGACACACTAAATGGGCTTGGGTAGTGCCTGCATCTCAGCAGAAAGCTGCCCCAATCCAAAAATGGCTCTGGAAAAAAAATATTTTCTCCAACTTGAGTTATCACCTGGAGTGCTTGTCAGAAGTGCACATTCTGACCTTGTCCTCCTGTTTCTGATTCGGTAGGTCTGGAGTGGGTTCAAGAATTTGCGTTTTAAAGAGCGATTCTGAAAGCTGCCTCTGTAATTTCATTTATAAAGCGACGCACGTGTGGAGTCTGAAGCACCGATTCCTGTTCCAGTTCATAAAGTTAATGGTCTTTTTATAGATGTAGATTTTTGCGTGCACCTTCGTATAAATAATTTTACTTGATCCTGTTATATAAAAAAAAACAACCTGTGAATAGGCAGGGCAGGAATTATTAGGTTGGACCCTATGGAATGGTTGCTATCGACAGTTTTGAACTATAAAAGGAGAAATTTGATATAGTTCAATATTATCTCCATTTTGCAGTTGGAAAAAATTAAGGCTCAAGTCGAGTGCTTTACCTTATAAAGTTACTTCCCCAGCGCGCAGGCAGTGGCTGTGCCCAGGCACTGGGGCGTGTCGAGACTGGTCAGGGTTCTGCTCTCCCCTCCGCGTCTGTGCCTGTGACCTCACAGACGGCACGCTCTGTGTTCATATAAGGAAAAAACTCCCCAAACCTTCTTTTCTTTTCCCTTTGATGAAGGAAAAGTACATGAAAGGTGCGATTTACTATAAAATGTTGATGGTTCTAGCTGAATGAGACAGGCAAACTGAAACAGTCATTTTGGCTGTGTTGCTGTGCCCAGAGAATGATTCCTCATGTTCTGTGCTGTTATCCAGTGCATCAGAACTGCGAGTCCTTCCTCCTTCCCCTGCAACAAAAAGAAAAAGAGAAAACTTAGGGCTTGTTTAAAAAAATAAATAAATAAAAATTTAAAGATTTTTTTTTTTTTTAAATCAGTGTTGTTTTTGTTCGTTTTGATAAATGCCAAATGTGCACGTCGGAGGAGGGTTCCTCAGCCCGCGTTTTGTTGTGCTGTGTACCCGGTGGTGTTTGTGAGGCTGGGGTCAGCTCCTTTTGTCCCCATTCAGGCTTTCCCTGAGCTTGTAGTAGATCCCCAATGGCCAGTTGTCAGTAGAGATGCTTTATTGATGAATTTTATGACTTCTGTCCTTGTATAATTCAAGCATTGATGTGAAAGCTGTTATGGTATGTGTAGACAAATGAACCACAAACCCTGTCTTGCTGTGTTGCAGCCAAATGTAGCCATCTTTCTGTGTCTAAAAAGATGGGTGCAGGTTTGGATTCTCATCCTCGTATTTCCATTCACACTGGTCCAATGCCTGGAATAGAGGAAGGCACGGAAATAAGGGTGGGAGAACTTCCTCTAGTTTATTTTCCAGGTATGATATGGACATCTACATATTGAACCACGTGGCAGGACATATACCTAAGATTGCCTAATTCTGAATAGTGGGTCAACACGCATGATATATTTTTTGTTAATGTTCTTTACCAAAAAATGCCACCCCAACACAGAGACACACCTCTATGGAACTAATGTTATAACCATCTACGTGCTTGTTTTTCTGACCATTATCTAGAAGCGTATGTGTGCGTTTCTGTAGCGTGATCATTGGCACAAGCATCTACATTTATCTACATCCAAGCATGGGCAAGGGGTTGGCTCTGCCAGCTGTGGTCAGCCCCTTTTATCAGGGGGGCAAAAATTGTGTCAGAATCTGCCCCTTCCGCAGACCTCCTGTGGATTAGAACTGGATCACGTGACCCTCTGTAGCTGCAAAAGAGGGTGGCAAAGTTGAGGGTTTGGCTTCCCGGACTCCACAGGGGAGGCGGCAAAGAGAGAGATGTGGGCTTTGGGCTTGAGTCCCAGCCACGCAGAGGAAGTTAGGACCAGAAAACTCAACAAAGCTTAGAAAGCCCCTCCTAGCAAGCAGCAGTGAGTGCCTTTCCCACCTATGGCCTGTGAGCTGCTGAGGGAACCCTTGTATAGGGCAAGTTACACTCAGTGGCCACGTAAGGTCCCAGTGGTGAATGGTGTGAATTGGACTTCCTGGCAATGAAAATGGTGTTGACACAGGGAACTTCATCCGGGCACTCTACCTTATGAACGTTTATTATGAAGCTTGCAATTGCTTAATCTGCAGTGTTCTCACTTGTACCAGAAAGATGCCAAAGGCAATTCCTGCATGTTTAAGTATCAGAATACCCACTCATGACCAGGCAGAGCCCTGTCAACCACCTGCTGCTTCTCTGTCTGTGTAGAAAATGCCAGTGAGGTAAGACCCTATCTTCAAGATAGCTCTTCCAAAAACGTGAGGAGGCCCCACGTTTCTGTTATCACCACCAGGGTCTTGCCTTCGTGTTTTGCTTTCCAGTAGTGTCCATTTACTGGAGACCGGAGGGTTCACCAGGTGGAAAATGAGCAAGCACTCGCTGCCATTTGGGTTATGGCAAGATGTTCTGCTTTCCACAGGACAGAGGTGCTGTATGCCTGCCCCCCGCCAGCTAAGTCTCAGAAGACCTGGGTAACCAGGGCGCTGTGCCCAGCCATCGCACATTTTGATGTACCTGACTGAAGTCTGCACCCGGAAAGTAAATTCCAAGGAATGTAAATGACAGATTGCTTGGGGTGTGAGTCTTGTGTTTTTATACAAAGAAGCTGTCATTTTTCCTAGCCCATACATTGAGTCATCCTTTTGTCACTTTGAAGAATTTCTCATGTGGACTTTTTTTAAGTTGCGTTCAGCTGATGGCAGCCACTGGACATTTGCAATGAAGAACAACCTATGAATTGCTTTTTTATTGGTCCGGCCATATTTTACCATGTTATCTTGGGTAGGGCCTGGCGAGGCCAGATGCAGATGGAGAGAGAGAGACTGGAAAAGGCTTTGCACTTTTGTCACTCACAGCACCCCACGCGGCCACTCGGGAAGCATCCTTATATGCCTGCACTGTGCTTTCCAAGGGCAGGTGGACGGGGTGGGCAAGTGGGCTCAGGACTGGCTCTGGGACACAGGGTGTCCATGGAGCAGTTGGCCCCGTCTATGGTGGCACTGGGGTGTGAGGACCCAATGTGGGAGAGTGTTGAGGTGTGGACTTAACGTGCTGCTGGACAAGGGGAACTGACCGGCCTCTAGCCAGGGCCTCCAAACTGGGTCAAGGCAGCGTTTAAAAACTACAATGCCAACCATAGGCGGGTGGGCTGGCTGAGTGTCTGGAGGAGTGTGCCCTTCATACAGTCACCTCCGGAGCTCTGTGGGAGTCCCACAGACCCAAAGGAAACAAGAGTATGGGGAGAACCTAGTGTTTACCCACCTCTGCTTTTAGAACTTTTAATTTATCTTTATTTTTTTAACTCAGTGCTCTGTCAGCTTTTTTTTTTTTTTTTAAGGCTCAGGCATCCTTTGCTTTCACTTGCTGATGTATCTGCTGAGAGGTAAAGATAGGTTTGAGTTACAGCGTAGCCAAGTGCTCTCCAGAAACGTGAGCAGGCGGCTGGGAAGAGGTCTTAACTGCACAACATGCAGGAATAATATTTATCTGACTTATTATTCTTGGATGGTTATAGCTAATGATCTAAAGTTTTTCAGGATAGCCTGTATTTAATAGAAATCTACTGTGGAATTTTGTGCCTCACAATTATTCTTAGGGAAGGGAGGACGTAGAGTGGTATATTCCTACGGACTTAAACTTTCTGCAGACGTTTCTGAGCCTTTGCTATGGGCCACACACCACCAGGCCCTTGGGGTGCGACGATGAAACCAAGATACAACCCTACCCTGAAGCAGGTCCCTGTGAGGTGCTCTGTGTGGCACATTTTATATGTCGAATCACATGTGTCTTGTATGTTTAGAAGTTGCAGATATATGACATGCGGTGGATGGGACAAGAGGAAAAGGTAGGTAGAAACAGTAAGACCAGCTGCCCTTTCTGGCTGTACATCAAGGGAAACTGCCTCCTCTGGGCTAGTTTTACATGGAGAAATTTGCTTTGGTTATTTCACCTAAAGCCGAATGCCAATTAATCATAAATCACCTCAATCATTATCAGAGTTATTTTAAAAGCTGGACAAGATCTCAAAAGTCATTTAGCTCAATCCTTTCCAATTAGGAGAATACTACAGATATTTTGTTTGCCCCCATAATGTGTTTTTAAACTGTTTTAATGGTTGTCAACATTTAAGACTTGGCAGATTAAAAAGTCCAGATTTCAGGATTCTTTGGAAAAATTGGAACCAGGGTCAACTATATTCCCCTATATGGAAAAAAACCCCTAAGTGCTATACATATTAGGGGCGCCTCTAATGAGGATCAGGATGTGTGGTCAGGTGGTCTCTGTAGGCATCTGCAGCACCAGAAACAAATCTCATAGCATAGAAAGAGATTTAATGACATTCGAGGGAAGGCAGTAGTACAAAATGATCACATGGTAATTAAACCAGCGTCCTCCATCCCAGAAAAACTGAAAAGTTTGTATTTTGGCATTTCAGAGCAAAGGAGGAAGGTGGAGGTTGGGTTCAGACTAGAGGTTAGGGAGGGCACCGAAGTGGCCCAAGGTAGGGAAACAGGAGCAGGGGAAAGAGTGTATTGCTTCCCAAGGCAAGGTTAGATCCTCAGCCGCCGTGTTTTCCACTGAAGGGCCCAGCCTGGCGCTCCTCAGCCTCCTTACACTGGTGCTGTGTCCCACCCAGCTGACTTGGAGGAAACGTCCTCTGTCCTGTCTCTTGCCAGGAGGGCTTTCTGCTCTCCGGACTTCAGGGATTAATCACAGCAGCTGCAGGGCTAGGCTTTGGCTTGGATGATGCAGTGTCCTGGTGGTGTCGCCAGCCCCAGGTGGGTTGAGGCCAGTGTTGAGGGTGGGGCCAGTCCTCCCTCAATGTCTCTCCTCCTGCTGAGTGGGTGTGGCAGGGACTGTTATCAATGGGAAATCATTGCAGCAGACACCAATTGGCAGCCCATGGGGCCATATTAAGCCTGCAGGTATTTCGTGCACCCTATCTGGTATATTTAAAAATTTGGGAATAATTATGAACATTTAAAAACTGGGAGATTTGACATGAAAACATGGTTCTCTGACTTTTGCTGAAAAACTGGAAGCTCTAGGCAACATAGGGCCTGTGGGATGTGGCCGGGGAGGCTGGAAGAGCCGAACCACTCGCAGCCAGAGTACGTGTCTCCATGTGTTGTTTGTTTTTTCGTCCCTCCATGGTTATTGAAACCTCTGCTTTTGGTGTCTCATTTTCTCTGTGCCCTGGCTGGCTCTGATCTTGGCCCGGCCTCTCTCTCACCCCCACTTTGGCACACTGTTGGAGATGTGGCCTCCAGGGTGAACCAGCCACGCTGCTGGGGAGTTTGGTCACGGCAGGGAAGCCACAGCCTGCACTGTTTGTGGGGAGAGAGGGAGGCCAAGTCACTCTCGGCTGCTGCCGTCGGTGTGAGGTGACAAATGCTTCCCTGAGTCCTTTGCGTGTCGCGTCTATGGCCCTTCTTGCCACCCCTCTGCCACCTTTCATCAGCCCTGCACCCTCTTAAAAACTGGGCCAGACAGGAGTTGAGACCTGTGCTTGTGTCCTTCCTCTTCCAGCGCGTTCAAGCACAGGGTCCCCAAAATGGACTGAAATTAGCATGCTTGATAGCTGTTCTCTGGCCTGCCCAGACCAGGGGGTGTATTGTATACTTGCCCAGCTTTTCTGCGTGATTTTCTACAGCACTGCATTTCCCGCGGGACAGAGCTGGGTACCGGCCCCAGTGTTCCTGCGGGGCCAGCTGCTGTCTCTGATGTATCTGGTTGGACCTGCCAAAGTCGCTGGGGTGTGGGTACCCCTAGTCTCAGGGCTCATGGAACCTCTTGTCCACTTGTACTTTTCATTGGTCATTTGGGGAGATACGGAGGGAGGGAGATGTGAAGGCTCCTCACTGCGCTGCCATTTTTCCTGGAAGTGCTAAATTAACTACGTTGTCATTGCTCATGGTCTGTGCCCTGACATCCTGTCAGTCCACAGTGCTGTATGCGGGGCACCACGGCTGGGTGGGCGAGGGAGCTCCTGCCAGAGGAAGCAAGGGAGGGCCAGAGCCAGATCCTGACCTTTGGTGGGACAAAGTGCCCTTGGTTGCTCCTCAGCTCTGGGTAGAAGAGGCCTGGGATATAGTGTGGGTGGGGCAGGCGCCATCCACGAGCCTGGGCCCCTCACCATGATCAGTAGTAAATATGGTATTCGCCATCAGTTTCCAGCCCTAGGTAGGTACTTCCAGCTTTAAAGATGATTTGGTTTTCCCTCTCACCCCTTCCAAGGTATTTTTTTTTTTCTTCCTCTCATTGAGAATGCTTGTCTCTGGGTAACTTTAGTTTGTGATTAGCAAGGCTTTTTCTTTCAAGTTTTAATTTTTCTAAAGTAAAAATTGATTATGAATACTGTTG
This sequence comes from Indri indri, assembly GCA_004363605.1. NCBI lineage: Eukaryota > Metazoa > Chordata > Mammalia > Primates > Indriidae > Indri > Indri indri. The sequence goes on along the minus strand of RJWJ010000378.1, from coordinate 73,390 downwards.
AACATAGCAAGCAGTAAGTGGTAACAGAAATACTTCGTGTAGAGCAGCGTTTATAAAGAAGTACACAGCTGGGTGGCCCTGGCGAACATTATCTCCAACCTGGAGCATCTTTAGGCCAAACCAAGCTGCTAATACTTGACCATCTTTTTATTACAGAAATGGCAGAGTTGTATGGTTGAGCTTAATGTTATCATTATAATTTAATCTTAATTTGACTCACTTTTAGACTGGTTAGATGCTTCTTAAAGTTCATCTTGCATTCTATATAGAATCACATCTCTCCTGAAATTCAGGCCAATTTGCACAAGAACAACAAAAATCCCTTGCAGTCTCTCTTAATTGTGGCTCTGGGTCCTTCATTTACAAAGCCTTTCCTGTCTCAGTCTTGGCCAAAGAGATTTCTCTAGAATTTTGATCTCTACTAGAAGCTTCTGTCTTCTTTCTTTTATCTGATATTGAGAAGGAAGAAAGAAAAACAGAGTTATCTGGCCATTCCTATACAGAGTGTGGAATTTTCCATGACCAATTCTTACTGCTGCATGTTCAGGAATTTTTCCGCTTTATTCATACCGAAGATGTGCCTTCTCACTGTCCTCTTCTCCTTGCTCAGTAGACTTTTCCAGAGACACTGTTGGCTAGGTGTATCTTGAAGTGCAATCGTTATTTCCTTGGCTATAACTTTATGGCATGTGTGGTCTTCTTTCATGGGGTTTGTATTTGTAAATCCAGGCTTATGATACAACAAATGTCATAAGAAAAATTTAAACCTAGCCCCAAGCATGGGTTAAAACAATTTTTTTTGGCTGGGATTTGCTGGGGAAATATCAGTTGGTACGTTTCTAGATCCTGCATTTTGAAATCTCCAGGGCTCCTGGTAGATTGGGCCCACCTCCCGATGCTGTGGCTTCCTCTGCTGTGGATGTGCACAAGACCCCCAGCCCAGGTTCCTCTGCGATGCCCCGGTCCTGTGGAGCCAGTGTGTCCTGAGTGTCTCCATCCGCAGTGCACCATGTCCAAACCTGAACCCAACATCATCACACCCCAGTCAGCTCTTGACAGCTCCGCTCATCATCCCAGCCAAGAGCACAGTCATCCATCATGTTCAAGTCAGCTCCCCTGGGGGCCTCCTAGACCCCTGTCTCTCACTGACCCTCTGTAATCATCAGCCACCACATTCGGGCTTCTCTACCTTTCCCTCCCTTTCAAGTTCTTTCATCTCTTTTTGTTCCCAGTTCTAGTTTTTGAGTTCAGACCATCATTTGCTTTTTCCTAAGCTGCTCTACCAGCCTCCTAACTGGTTTCTCTGCATTTAATCCTGCCTACCTTTGATCCATGTGGCCCCCTGTTGCACGGGTTGATCTTTTGCATTGCTGTTCTGGCCTCCTCAGTCCTTGGTTCAGATCCTCCAGTGGCTCCTTCCATCCTCAGGATGAGTTCCTGGCCCTTCCATGTGGGTAGATCCACCTTTTCCTGCCCTGGTGTATTTGTATGGTCCACTGTGGCCCCACCCCTGACATCCCAGGGAGGGTTGTGTTCTCCCCTGCAGGCCTGGGCATGTGCTCACAAGGCCCTGGCCCACCACTCTTCATGTGGTTCACATGTTATCCTTTGCTGCTTGATCATCCTTCAGAGTGGGGTTCAGGTACCAGGATGCCCAGGAGACCTTCCCTGGCCCGCCAGTGGTTTGGCCCTCTGTGCATGCCCTGGTCCTGACGCTTACCTCTCTGATTATAATATTTCCCGAACATACAATATAGGCTAACTCCCTGCACCATACTTGGCTGCTTGTGTGGCAGTTTCCATCCTTGCTCTGTGATGTCCTCAGTGCCAGGCACAATCGGCTCAGTGACAGTTGGCTGAGTGAGGGAATAGATGAATGGTAGAACATCTGCAGAGAAAGGAAAGTCGCTGCTCTTGAGGAAGCTGCCAATTTGTACTCATATTATAATTTGAAAGAGCCGGAATTTGCCTATCTGAAGCTTTTAGCCCACCACCTCTGGTTCTGAAGCACTATAACACAAATTGATTTGATTTTGGTACTTAGCAAAAAATGCCAAATCCTTGAATTTTCTTTTTGATAATTTTGCTAGTTCAGTAGATCATTGTATATCTACTATGATGTATATCTTGATTTTAAATATGTCATGGTTTATACAGATAAAATACATGCAAATGTGGATTATACTTGTTTTATATGTGGAGGAGTTATTTACCCACCTCTGAGACAGATGGACTGTGAGTTCCTTGGTGGTAGGAAAAGTGTCGTCATGGCCTTTGCTGCCCCATCCCCAGCCTGCTCTTTGGCACCTCAGAGATATTCAATAGATAGTTGATGAAAAAAATTAAATGAATGAGTGGGAGAGGAGTCCCCAGAGCTGTGCCATGGAGCTCTGTCCTGCCCTTGTTCAGTGTTTTATGAGTGATTGTGGGTAAGCGCAGACTTCATACTGAGAACCGTGTGTGCGTGATCAGGACATGCGAAATGAGAGACAGCAGTCATACGATAATGATCACGTGTGAGTTAGCGGGGTTTATATTTGCTTCGGTTTTCAATATCCTCCTTATCTCAACCTCATTATCTCATTATTCTCGGTATCTTAACCCTGACTCTACTATCCATAGCTCCTTAACACTGGATTCTCCCAAAACTGCTCACATGGTGGGTTGTCCTGACCCGTTTCTGGAGCCTACTGCCTGTCCTCTCCGCTGCACAGAGTCATGTCTGCCACTGGTGCCGTCTGGGCCCCAGGGTTCCCCGAAACACTGCTGGGGCACCCTGATGCTCCTAGGACTGTAGCTCCACTCTTTCTCCTCCCAGGTAACCTTGCCCTTGGGGCTGACTTGAGCCTGCAAGGGCTTAAGTGTGGGGGAAGAGTTTAGATGGATTTAGATAAATAAGGGGTTGTTTTTAGAGGAGGGGGTAAAATTTTTGCTTTTAAAGGCAGACTAGGAGCAAGAAGGAGGAGTTATAAGAGAGTGATTTTTGACTGAAGACAAGTTGCAAGAACAGAGTTGGAAAATGAGTTTATTTCTCTTGCCAATGTAAATTGATCAGCGGTGCCTTTCTGGAGCAGTCTGCTGAGCATTCTGAGGCCACGTCCAGCATCAGCAGGAAAGAGCGCCGGAGCTGATTAGTGATGTCTGTCAACAGCTTGGGAGGGCGGGCAGTGAGGGCAGGAATACTAGATTTGGTATTTGGTTCTTCGGGAGAGTACTAGTCATTTTCAGAATGTTTGTTGAGTTGATTTCAAACAGGTGTGTGGCAGTGAGGTTTCCAACCACTGGTCATAGAACACACTACTTTGCTTTGGAAGTGCTCTAGGAGAGACCAGGTGGTCTGTTAGGGCTTCTAGGCTTGGGGTCAGTTACTACTGGATGACCTCTTCGAGCCCTTGCAGCTCTAAGATTCTGTGATTTTAAACACAGCATAAAAAGCAGAAGGAATGAACGCAGAGCTGTTTGACTTTCCCTCTTCTGCATGCTCTTTGTTAATTGCTGTAGGATCCCAGGCTGTTACCAAGCATATATTGTCCTGTTTCAGCTTCAAAGAAGGCCATCTGGTTACATGACATAGATCCCAGCTAAGTTCTTGAAAAGGAAGATGAACTGCCCTCAGCCATTAAGAGGTTAGCATTTGTGTGGATATGCAGGATTTTGAAGGATTGGCAGGGTTAATGTTGGTTTATATTCAGGAATTCACAGGTGCATGGTAAGACCTGGGGTGCAGGACACCCTGGTGGGTTTGCTGCTTCCCCAGCCCCTGAGGACCAGGAGCCAGGAGGGCTAGGGAAGCACCAGGGCATCAGGTGCTTTGGTCAAACCGAAGCAGGGTTGGAGCGGCAGGTTGGTGCCATGCGAGTGCCCACAGGCAGGTCTGCCCTCGCTTTGCTGACGACCTGACTTGCCTTGTATCTGCTACATTCCCAGTGTGGTTCAGTTTCTGTCCCTGTGTGCATCTTGCTGGCCCACACCTGCCTTTTTTTAGATCCTCTTTCTGTCTTTTCACAGCTTTGTCAAATCTTAGTCTGGAGGGTTGAATAAATATTGGCCTCTTCCAAGTTTTAGATTTCATTGCATTTTAACAGTTGGTAGCCCCCAGTGTATCTGTATTTGGGGGGCCTAAAGATCAGCTGGCTAGTTCATTCATCAGTGAGTGTTACTTGATTGCTTTCTGTGAGTCAGTCACTTTGGGGTCAGAGTTAAGGGTGCAGAGAACAATGCAAACTAAATAATTATGAGTTTGTGCCATCAAGCCAAGAATAAGGTGTGCAGGAGAGTGAGCTTAGAATGTAGTAGGGGGAGTGACATAAATACTGTGGGCAGAATTCCAAAGTGGCCCAAAAGATTCCTTCGCCCCATACACCCTATATAATTCCCTTCCCTCGAGTGCAAGCCCAGCCTGTGAATACCACAGATGTGTGAACATCATGCAACCGTGATTAGGTTTCATTATAGGGCAGAGGTGAAAGGGTTTTGCAGAGGTATTTAAGATCCCAAATCGGTTGATTTTGGAATCAAAGGGGAAAATTATCCTAGGTAGAGGTGGGCTTAAATGGATGAATCCCTTCAAAAAAGTCTAGAAGTTGAAGACTCCCTTTTGCTGACCTTGAAAAAGCAAGTTGCTGTGAGCTCTACAGCTGCAAGGAAATGAATTCTGCCAACAACCACATGAGCTTGGAAGAGGACCCCAAGCCTCAGATGGGACCACAGCCCCAACTGACACCTTGATTGCAGCCTTGTGGGACCCTGAGCAGTGGACCTGGCTAAGCTGTGCCTGGGCTTCCACCCCATGGAAATTGTGAGATAAATGTGTGTTGGCTTAAAGCTGCTAAGTTTGTGGTAATTTGTTATACAGAATTGGAAAATGAATACCATTACATACAACGAATCACAACACAAGGCCATCTGGACCCGCTCTAACATTGGTACAAAATACCATGTGAGCTCAGAAGAGGCAGAGGTCTTTGGTGGGGGATGTGGGTAGGGAAGGTTTCATGAGGGTAGCAGCTTTTTTGTTTTCTTCCTGGGGTTTTTAGTTCGTCAAGCTGAATTCCCCTCGATGCCACCATGTCGTCTTGTGTGATCCTCTCATACGGTCTGTGCAGACCCTCATGCAAGTGGTGGTGGCTCATTTGGGCCTCTAAAACTTTGACATCCATGCCCACTCAGATACAAGGACTGTCTGCCACACACATGAGTGACTGGAGGAGAAGGTGATTCAGAAGGAAGACCAGTATCTTCTAATATGCTAGTGTCATGTGAAAACATGGCTGCCTTATCAAGATTGGGCTAAGTTTTAAGAAAAGATCCTTGGACCACCTTGAGATGAGGATGGACATGGGCACCGGGCATGTCTTCAGGCCTTCCGTTGACTCTGTGCATCTCCTGCTCACTCATTTAGGAGATGCTCCATGCTGTGGACGACTGCAGTGGGAGACGGGATGGCTTGGCCCAGGCCCCTCTCACAAGGAAATTGGTGTTGGCTTAGGATAGAAGCCATCCAGTAAGGATGGATGCACACAAAAACACGGTGTTAAGTTAGGTTTCGAATGAAAATCCTGAAGTCATCTTTTTTTTTCCCCTCTCAACTTCACTTATGTCAGCTTTATGTTTCCAAAGGTGGATGATAAATTTTAAGTAGTTCAATCCTGTATCCTCTGTTTCAAAGACAGCTATTCTTTGCGTAGTTCAAGGTGTTTGCTTTTCGTGATTCAGCTTTTCATTTTTTATAGAATCAGCTTAACGTATCATGTTTCACAGGAAATTCATAAAACATGAAAGGTAGTACTTGAGTTAAATACTCATTCTCATGGAGGCAAAAGACAGCACAAGGGTTTCTAGGCATTATCAGGCTTGAAAAGAAAGGAGATATGTAACTTTATGGTTTGGGTTCTGAATTTCATGTGCATTGCAAATCCTTTCTACATCAGTCGAAGTCTTAATGTGAAAGGTGCTTGGAACCAAGAATGGCTGAATCTTTTGTAAGTCGTAGTTAAGATATTAACCTTCTAGACGTGTTAAGAAGCATGGTCAGTTCCCCACCTGCTCGGACAAGCAGATAGTCCATAGAAGCTGCTTGTGGACGCTGTGGTCCTGGGGAACAAGGATGGGAGGGGTCCTGGGGGCATTCTCCAGCTGCAGGCCCCTCTGACGATGTCCTCTGGGGAACTGTGCCCAGTCAACTGGTGAGAACAGCTATTGCTGTTACACTCCTTAAGCCAAAGGAGAGAGGCATGTTGTCAGCTCGCCTAAATCTGATTTTCTGACTAATCATGCACTGAGAAATAAGCATAATTTCTCTTAAAAAGGGATTTATTTGAAAAATACCTTAAGTACTCTGTGAGTGTTCTCTAATCTGCCAGATCATGAGAGATAGTAGCAGTGCACACCATCATTTAATCTAATGGGCTCCTTGAATCAAGAAACTGGTTCTTCTCTCTTTGTAGATGCATGACCAGGCAGCAAGACCTACATGGGTTGCACACACTGCAGGGAGGAATGGTTTTGTGGTGTTTCTTCCCCATGTAACTGACGAGGGTCGTGGGCACGGGGGAGCTTCCTGAGCTCACTGTTCCTGTTGGCTTCTGGGTCTGAGACACTGTGCAGTGGTGTCTCCTGAAAGTTATTACCGTGAGCACCTTTTGGCCACGGCATGTAGGCCAGGTGTGGGGGCATGTTCGTTAGCCTGGCATGTGGCAGTGGAAGCGAGAAGATTTTATTCCACCAATGTGGTAGAACAGCCTCAATTCTGGACCTGTATTTGGGTGTATAAAAGGCTGAGCTACGTGGAAGTGTCTGAATCTGCCCTGCACTTGATCTCTGGGTGTGCTGACCCTTCTGCCTTCTTAGCTTACTGTAGGGAATCTCTTCATACTTTGTGACACCCTTCCCATAACACCTCTTTTGGGGAGTCCTTCCTAAAGGCTCTCCTGGCATGTGACCTTTCCAGCTCACAGAGTATTCATAACCATTTGTCCCTCGTCCTTCTCCTGACTAGGTGGTATCCACCTTGAGGACCACACACTTTCTCATTTGCACCTGGACCCTCCATGTCTTGTTCTGAGCAGGGACATCATACTGCACCTTGTGCTTGGTCGGCCCTTCAGTAAAGGAATCAACTAGTGACTGTTGTCCAGAAGGTTTTGGGGAGAACAAACCCTTGGCACGTGGATGAGACAGAGAAGTCTTACAGTCTAAAGCTAGAAGAAAAGACCTACAAGATATCACGAAAGCGTGTCCACACACATGCAGGATGATTAGATGGAACCTCGGCATTCTTGTCCCAGTCAGGCTGCCATGCTATATAATGGGAACCTGAAATAATGAGCCCAATTCTGGGCTTTTGAAAAGTTTTGCTGGGAGCAGAGTGCTCCGCTTTCCTGATCAGAAAGCGCTGTGTTTCTCTGAATAAAGTCTACCTTCCTGTTGCTCACTTTCTTTCTCCCTGCGCAAAGGGCACGCACTGAGATCCAAAGGGCAATTGCATGATGTCCTTGCTTCCTCACCCTCGGGGTGACGACCTGGATACATCTGAGCTGGTGTCGGTGTCTCTTCGTGGCTTTCCCTTTTAGCTTCAGATAATGTAGTGAGTTCACCCCTGTAGTCCTCTGGGTGCTGGGTGATCTCATTTGCTCAGGATTTATACAAAGCCACCACATGCACAGTGAAGCCCCGCTGGCTTTCTTTGTTAATTAGACATCTTATAGCATTACAAAGAGAACATGGCTGTTTTGTCAGATTATGCCTTAAAGGTTTTGAGTGCTGAAAACCTTCGCTATATAGCTTCTGCCCTTTTAGAAAACTGAACTGGCATACATCACCTCAGCGGTCCCTACATGGGCCTTCCTGCCAATGGGCTGTGCCAAATCACCCTCCATCTTGTTTCTGGCATACTCGCTGCCTCGGTGATGGGTTGGTGTCGGCTGGACAGGATCCCCACGTCACAACTAGCTGCTCATGCTCTTGGGAGGGGGTTCTGACCCCAAGCAGATATCACTGTCATTCACTATAAAGAAGGTGTCTGGCGGGCACGTGGCAACTTTCTCGTGTGGAGTTTTATAAATAGATGAAGCTGTTGTTGATGCTCGTGCTGCCTTTGGATGTTGCTTCCACAGGTGTAGCTAAACACCAGAGTGTTTACGTTTGAACATGCTACTGATGGGAAGTTCTGGTGATTGTGCAGGAAGTGTGGCAGCATTCAGAGACAGACGTGTGTAAGTGCAAATTCCTTACCAGTCTGAAAGGACTGGAGGGTGATTTGTTTGGTGCTGTTCGTTTAGCTGCTGCCAGTATTGTACAGCAAGGCCGTGGCCGTATCTTTTTCCAGTATTTTCATGATTAAGACTTAGGAGCGGTCTCCTTCAGCTGCTTCATATTTCCGGAGGAGAGAGCTTTCATTTGATAAATGCATCTTGCTCTCTGATTTTTCTTTTGAAAAACCAAAGAGGCATTGGGGGGTTTTTTGCAATTTTTTCATACATGTTTTTTAATGATACAGTTAGGCTAATGTGACCTAAAGCCTGAAAAGCCCATGTGATTGGGAGGAGGGTCCCATTGTTCAACATTGGAAGTCAGATCTCTGACAAGCTTCCCCACTGGGCTCTATGAGGGTGGCTGGGCTCCAGGAACATTGCTCATGACCTTGAAAGCCTTGTTGCCTCTTGAGAGAGACCAGCCTCCGGGGTGGGGGCTTTAATCATGCAGGGTGGAGACATGTGACTCAGGATCATGAACACGGGATATATTTAAGTTTAAGGTGAAAGACTGTATCTATACTATCTGTATCATATATAGATATGAACAGGTTTATTCATACCTATTATTTCTCTTATCAGTCATGTTCGTAATGAGCATCTTGAAATATATCACTTAGAAAAGGTATAAGGAGTAATAAAAATGAACCCTTGTGCACCCACCACTCAGCTTAAAATAAGAAACGTTACCAATACGTGATTTGGCCTTTACTGATCGCTGCTTAAAACGCACCTTCCCCCCCACCCAGCTCTTCCTTGCTTCGTGCTTCTCTGTAGGGCTCAGCGGAGTCTGTCATGCTGTGTGTGGTACTTGGTGGCGGTTTCTTTTCTCTGTACCCCACGAGGGCAGGGGCTTCATCTATTTTGTTCCATTGAGTGTCCCTGCTGCCTAGAACAGCACCTTGGCCCAGAGTACTTGTGTGTGAGCACTCGCCCAGAGAAGAGTGAGCGTGAGGATGTGAGATTCGTCCCTGCTGATAAGTGGCTCCCACCTGTCCGTTTTCACTGCCGGGTAGTATTCCATCGTACGAAGGTCTTGCAATTGTTAGTTCTCTGGTTGGCTCACATTTGGGTTGTGTCCAATTTTTTGGAGTTGCAGACAATGCTATCATGCACGTTCTTGCTGTTTCCTTGTACATCCATGTGAGTTTCTCTGGGGTACGCCAGAGAAATTCTACCAGGAGTAGAATTGCTGGGTTGAGGGGTGTTTGTATTTATTCTCAAAATGTGCTGTGTGTTTTCCAGCCTGAGTCGGAACTGCTCCTCTGAATGCAGGAGTCTTGCATTCATGGTGGGTTTTTCTCGGTAGCTGTGTCTTTCGCTCAGAGTCTTGTTCCTTCTGAGGCCCCCGTGGTGAATGTGTGCGATTGAGATGATTGGAGTCTCTGGGCTGGGAAGAGACTTTTCCATGGCTGGTTTCTCCTGGTCCCCATGGGCCCTCTCTGTGACTGGGCCTTCTCTGTGCCATGTGAATTCCAGTGACTGGACACAGGACATTAGAGCCAGAAGGTGCTTTTGAGGCCTGCTGGTCAAGCCTTCTCATCTTACTCACGGGGAAATCGAGATTGGGAGGCGGTGGTGACTTGCCCGTGGTCTCGGGGCTAGACAGTGCCTGAGCTGCGGGTGTTACCCAGCCTTCTGCACTGTTAACAGAAGGAAGACCCTGCAGTAGAGGATAAAGATGGCCGCTGTCTGTGTGTCACTTGCCCTTCCATGCGCCCGTGGCCCAGTACCTGCAACTTGCCCTCATCCCTTCCCAAGGGACGCTCCTCTTTTCTCTCTGGTCACTTCGGTTTCGTATTTTGTCCCTTTGCTTTTTCTTTCAAGCATGGCCCTTATTTTATCATTCACGGTCACTCCTGTCCCAAACACTCTGGCTGTTGGGACCTTTTTCCACCCCTGTGTCGCCCCTCCTGTGCTCCGCCTGCTCCCCCCAGCCCGCCCGCCTGCCCTCCCTCCCTGAATCGCTGTCGCTAGGGCTGACAGAGTGTCTGCGGGATGCATTTGCAGTGCTTCAGATCACACAAGCTCACTGGTTTCAAAGGAGCCTGTTTGATATGAACAAAGGGTGCTTTTAATGCCCTGCGGATGCAACAGAACTTAGAGGGATCGGCTATAAAACTGATTTAAGTCAGGAAAAAGCCTCTAAAGTGGGGATCTCTGGTCTGGCTCTTCCTCCAGCTCCCGTCCTCGCAGGGTCAGGATGCCAGCACCAGCGTGGCTTGCCCGCGGGCTTCCCAGGGTTCCTGTGCGAGTCACGGCAATCCCTCCCCCGCCTCCCCCCTGCCCAGCACCTCTGTGTTTCCCTTTATGCTTTCGCCAAGTCTTGTACTCTCTTGCTGAAACCGCTCTCTTTTTATCCCTTTCCTCTGCTCTCGTGCCCACCTCGGCCTTGCTGCCTGCTTCGCTTCTCTGCACGGCTGCCCCTGGGGCACTCTCCCTTGGATGCGGCTCCTGTGCTGCCATTGGAGGAAAACCTGAGTTCCTCCTGTGCCCCACACTGTGCCCCTTAAAATTTATTCTCTGTAACTATAACTTGGAATGTCAGCGGGGCTCTGTAATTGCAAGGCTTAAAGTACACTGAAGTATGGAGTGTCTCTCTTTCAGTAGGCTTTTGGGGCACACGCAGCAGCGATTGTCACGATCCAGTCTTTAGTCTCGGTCTGTGTGTTTGGGAAACTCCAGGGCCCTCACGCTCCCCTTCCCCCAGCCTCTACCCTCCAGTCCCACCCTTCCTGGAAGAGAGGAGAAAAGAGGGACGCCCACAGTGGCTTCCCTGGGATCGGGGGGACTAGCTGAGGCACATCTAGGGTGTCACAGCCAGAGCAAGAGCTGCCGTGGCTACTGGTACTTGTGGCTGCGCAGAGGGTGCCTCCTGGTTTCCTTCCCCGTGGGAAATGTTTCTGCGCCTCTCTCCTGCCCACTCTTGGTGGGAGACTAGAAACCAAAACTTTTCTAAGAACCCTCATGAGTTGTCTTCAGACCCTCGCCAGCCCCCTTTGTATGAGGAGCCAAAAAGTTCCATGTGTTAGTACCCAAATGCTGGGGTCCCTCTGCCACCCCACAGGGCCCCACCTATACCTGGAAGCAGAGAAGTCACCCTAACCTCAGCCCCAGAGCTGCCAGTTGCACCTATTTGATATTTCAGGCTTGCATGTGAGAGTTCTTTTGAAAAAGGTTCTGTGGCTAAAACAAAACAAAACACGTAAAGGTGAGAAACCGTCGTCAGAAGAGATGAAATGCGGTGCCTTGTCTTTCGTGCCCTTCCTAACATGGTCTCCACCACGTTCGGCCATCTCACTGCCCCCGACGTGCCGCCCTGCTCCGTGGTCTGCGCCTGACTCCCATAGGGGAAGGGGCTGTGAAAGGATCCTGGGCGAAGCTGAGCTGCTTTGTCCTCTGCACGGTGATGAACCTCCTGCCCACGTGGCCGCCATGTGGGATCTGGGCCCCGCCTGTGGCTGAGGACAGGGCTCTGGAGTAGTTGCTGCCCTTGTCCCATCCAGGGCCTGCCCCACCCATTACCCCAGATGTGCCTTTCAGTGCCACATGCTGGCTCAGGTATGGAATGATGTGCACCTTCCCTGCAGCAGCTTCCTGGGAACGGCCCTTCTGTCCACCTTGTCACTGTCTGTCTAGAGCCACGTAGAGCCCTGTGTGCTTAGACTTCATGCCATGTGCTCCCAGTACCGGAGGAACAGGGCAGGTTTGGGACGTGAGAAGGTATGGTGGTGAGAGAGAGAGGAAAATTACTTTAGGGCTGAGCTCGGGGTTCAGTGGTATTGCTAGTGAGAGAGAAAATTCAAGATGGCTTCCTGTTGCCCGACCTCCTCCTCCTGTCTGCCGTTGGGTGAGGAAGGTTGCATCATCATAGGGCAAACTTGGATATCTAAGGCCAGGGGGCGGTTCTGTGGAACAGGAGGTGGACAGGGTTCCGTGGTCAGGTGGGGCGGTGGTGTTGAAAAACCTCTGACCTGAAGGAGCTGTGTGATACGGAAGTTTCTAGGAAAAGTATGGTAGGGATGAAATTCATGTGTTTGCAAATATTTATTGAGAGCCTGGTGGGTGCTGGGCATAGAGATAAGTAAGAGAAAGTCCCCACCCTGCTGTCTGGCTGGGCAAGTCACAAATGGTCAGCATGTGATGGCAGAAGCCCCAGGGGTGGTTGTGGCCCCAGGTGAGGGTGAGGAGGGGACCAGGGGCAGGGTGATAATTGGGCCAAGTCTTGGAGGATGGGCAGGTGAGGGAGGGAAACCCATGTGGCCACCATAGGCAGGGGACAGAGAGTGAGGGCTTGAGGGACAGCATTGCAGCTGCCGAACGCTTCCTGCTCTGCTGGAGTTTCCAGGGTGGGGGGCGAGAGGCAGGGAGGGAGGAGCAGGCGTGATGGGGCGGGGCGCCTGTGTTCCTGAGAAGAGCCTAGACTGATGTTCTGACACGAGGCGAGGGGCAGAGCAGTCCACAGGTCTTGGCGGAGACGGCCATGGTCCAGATCTGGCCTGGGGCTGAGTGGAGTGAGCAAGTGTGGAGGAGGAGAGCGGCAGGAAGGTCTGAACCCAAGCAGGGTGAGGAGAGCGGGGTTGGGGGCCACTGTCTGCCAGGTGAGGGAGGCATCAGGCGACTGAATGATTCCCAGCTTGGGCGATAGGCACACGGTGATGGCTCTCAGTTAGGCAGAGGGGCAGTTTATTGAGTTCGAGCTGCTCCTGGGACATTTGTGTGAAAGGGTCAGCGAGTAGTTGGATAGGTGAGTCCGAAAGTCAAGAGGGAGGTATAAATAGGCCCTCTGGGTCTGGCAGTTACCTAGAACACAGAGGCTGGGCAGCTGGGCCCTGGTGGCCTGTGGCCTCCTTGCTGTTGTGAGGATTGAAGGAGATGTGTGACCACGCTAGCATGGGGCCTGCCGAGTCATCACTGTGACCCAGGGTGAGCAGGACCTGTGTACACGAGGGCACAACCTGGTGACTTCAACACACAGGGCACGAGGGGAAACCAGAGGCCACGACCAAGCAGGAAACAGGTGGAGGCAGGAGGAGACCCTGTGGTTGAGCCGTCCCTGCAGTCCAGGGGAAGACGCTCCGGGTCCCTTGGATGCAGGCTAGAGCGGGCTACCCTCTGAGCACTTCCCATGGTGGGTTGACCAGTGCTTGTCAGTGGGACAGTGAAGCATCTGGAGGACCATAGAACTGGAGTCCAGCCACCCATAGAAGATATGCTGCCAGGTTCTAGTGCCAGGAACTCAAAATTCTCAAAAGCATGGTTTCCTCATGTATAAACCGGGGGTAATAGAGGTATTCCCCTGGTAGGTTGGTGTGGGATTAAGTGGACAGAGGCGTGGGGTGCACTTAGGCTCATGGCTGTGCACAGGGAGGCTGTGGAGGTGCTTGCCCTACCACCAGCACTGCCGGCAGAAGGGACAGGGAGGGTTGGAGGCTGCGGCACTGGCTAGGTCCCAATGGCCAGCCTGCCACCCTCAGATGTTTCCTGAGCATGTGCTCTGCACGAGGTGTGTTGCTGAAGCAGCCCCTGTCCAGAGCGCGCATCATCAACGTGACTGTTGGCTGTGGCTCTGTGGGTGGCAAGGGCTGGATGCAGAGGTGCCCACTGCTGTCACATGCCCAGCAGCTCCTGAAAAGGTCTGAGGGCCATTTTGGTGGTGTCTGGATGAGCTTCACAGGAAACGACAGCTGGGTAACTGTGAAGATGAGTGGAACTGTGGAACCAGCGGGTAGTTCCTGGCCCCCTCAGGGAGGCCTCCGTGGAAGAAGACTTAATGTCTCAGTTACTGAGGAAACCATGGCACAGCCTGGCCTGCCCTCCAAGGCTGGCTGACAAATTGGGAGGTAAGAAAACCTGACAGCAAAGGCCCCCGGAGGTGGCGTTAGAGGGTGGAGTGGGGAAGGAGAAAACCGAATAGTGGGATGTGACGTCTAGAATGCCTGCATATTGCTGAGAAATGTATTCCCCGTTGGAGTTAAGAATCAGAGCGTGCCAGGATGGCAGGGCGCTGTGAAGATCACCTGGACTAACTTCTCGTCCCTGGATTTCCCCCCACACCAGTGGGCCTCCTACCTCCTGGGACAGGAAACTTACCACCCTTAGCGTGGCGATGCCCTGTCCCATTTGTAGACACTTTGGACCAACAAAAGTCCTTCCTTCCTGAAGTCTGCACCATCCTAGTTTCCTCCTCTTGGCCCTGAACATGGGCCACATGGCCAATTCTGATTCCCATTGCGGTGACAGCCCTTCAGGTGACTGAAGACAGTGATCACAGCCTTGCTGTCCCTCTCCCCTGTGGTTTAGGGGAGGGTAGAGCCAACACTAAGTCAAGGGCGTGGTGGTCATACCTGTCCCTGGGTAACTCTGTGCTGTTGTTTCCAAAGAGTGAGAAAGAAGAGCAGGCTCTCATGGCCAGCTGGGGCAGGGTGGGCCCCAGGGGTCAGGGTGCTGAGCAGCAAGAGCCATTCCCTCAGCTGGTGGTGGGAGGGACTGTCCCCTTTGAAGGGTGACCATCAGAGATGGAATTTTATGAATGAGGCTCTTAAGTCAAGTGTCTTCCTATATAATCACCTTGGGTTATTATTGTCAGTAAGTACTTTCAAAAGATGTCTGGTTTACCTTTCTTTGCCCTGTTTGGCAAAGCCTGGCTGAGCCAAGTAGCTCTGGAGACACACCCAGCAAAAGAGAGGCTGATTTCCCTGGTGCTAACTTGTGAACTTCAGGTCTAGCCTTTACTTGACTCTATAAATTTGCTCTTCTTAGAGGACCATTCAAAACACTGAGGAACATCTGTCAAAGTTTACCCCACTCTGTGGGGGTGGAGGGAGGCACAGAGACCCTGCTGGGCCAGTCTGGGCCACTTTGATGTCTTTATGATATTTTTCTTCTTGTGTTTCTTGTTTTACTAACTTGTCCACTTGTTCCTTCAAACTCCATGCCACCCCTATCCCAGGAAACTCACTTTTTCAGATTAAAAAATATCCCTGTTACCAAAAAATGTTGACCTGCCAAAACCGTGCTGCCTGAGACTTTGGGCTATGAGCCAATCAATCCACAAGGCTTGGTGGGTTGGTCAGTTTTTTTAAGTGAGATGTGTGGTTTTTACTCTCTAGGAGTGAAAATCTCATGCTGTAGATTGACAACTTTATCCCAGAAGAGAAGATCTAGAATGGGTCCCTAGACCAGGGGTTCTCGGTGCTGTGTGCCCCTGGGGCTGCAAGCCCATGCTGGTGTGTGAATGTGCTGGCCAAAGCCATTGTCCTGTCCTTGCGGGGGAAGACCCATCCAAAGAGAGGAAAGTCTGACTTAGAGAATAGTTTACAATAAATGTGCCTGTTACTTTTAAGTAATAGTGTTACCACGTTGGCAGAATGAGTGCTGCTTAGTTGTACTTTAATGAATAATAAATAATTATTTAAATTATTTAAAATTAGCATATTTTGCTTGTATGGTTGTTTTAATAATATTTAATACTACTTGACATTCTTACTAATATTTGATAATACTTCAGTGGCTTTTTGCCTGTTTATTTATATTATTAATTTATGCCACAGGTTGGCAGACTTTTTTCTGTAGAGGACCAGAAAGTAAATATTTTAGGCATTGTGGTCCAAGAGGCAAAACTGAGACTATTAAGTAGGTGCTTCTATGATAGGAGAAAAAGAAAATTAGCATAGATTTTTTTATTGACTCAGCTCAAACTATAATAGTAATAACTGAGTGCAGTGTTTTTATAACTCTGTTCTACTAATGATATGAATGGAATTTTGGTGGGAGGAAATAACATTTTGTTTAATTAACGTGTGCAAACCATGCTTAACTCGCCGGCTGTGCATAAACAGGTGATGAACTAAATTTGGCCCGTGGGCTGTGGTTGGCCATTCTCTGATTTATAATGATTTGCTTAGAAAATTCATCTCTTCTCCCCACGAATGGGGCCCAGGTAACTGTTCCTATACAAATTTAATTTCATCTAAATTTAATGGTCTCTTAGAATTTGTGAATGGTGTGACACTGATTTTAAACCATTGCTGTGTGTGTTTGTGTAATTTTACAAATAAGTCTTTGGTGACTTCCTGTCATTAACCAAAGTGCATGAAGAAGTCGGCGCCCGCTGTGCCCATTTAGGCGTTTCATAGCTGGCTGTGGATGGGGTCACATTGCTCTGCTGCTCTTGCTCTGCACACAGCTCCCCCGTGTGTTTCCTCCATCTGGGCTCCGTGCTGTCCCTGCATGTATGCACATGTCCCGCCCTGCCTCTGCGGCTGCAGCCACCTGCCAGAGAAGCTGCCCTGAGCCGAGACTCCCCACAGAGGCAGAGTGGGCCTGAGCAGCATCTGGTTAGGATCAAAGGAAGGAGGAGTGGGGAAGGGCTGGTTCCCACACTCCTGTCTGCTTTTTTGCTGCATGGAAGCTTCTCAAAGGGTGACAGACAGCGGCTGCATCACACCCAGCCATATGGGGCACACTAATTATGCTAGCATTCCTGGTCCCAATAAAAATGCCCAAGAAATATTCCCTTTTTCCCCTTAGTTCAGCTGAAATACCGTAATTTTTCAAATGGAACCTTTTCTAGAAATAACAAAAAGGAAAGAAAAACATAAGTAGAGAAAAGTAAACTTACAGAATCAGAGTAGAGCTCGATTCAAACTTTCTAACCTGGCAGAAATCTGATGTGATCTTGGTTTCCCCTAAGTCCAGGCCCCCTCGCCCTTCTCTTGTTTTAAAGCCAAGGCTTCTGCTTGCACTGCCTGTCTGCTGCATCCGGTTTGGTATTTCAGATGCAGCTTCCCGGCTGCAGCTCCTTGATGGGTAGTCAGGACGGCCCGTCTTCATTCCAGACCGGACCCCACCACCACCGCCATTGTGCTTTCACTTCAGCGCGGAAGGCTCTGGTTTGTGAGGTTCTCAGAGACTGTCCATCATTCACGCTTACTATTGCCTGTGGATCCAAAGTTCTCCTTGTTTCTTGGTATTCCTGTTTGTCGTCATCATGTCAAACTGTTGGTCTGGGTTTCTCCACTACCACACTTTGTCACCCACTAACATTCTCCATGCTGTTATCAGATGGGGAGCTGGAACTTACATCCCTGTCTGGTATCCCTCTTACCAAGGAGACCACATGGAGAACCTGGACTTCTGCCTCCACCTGGTGGTAATGAGGTTCCCTTCCTCCTCCTTGCTGGGTGGGGTGGTGCCAGAGAAGGCCAGGTGGATAGGCAGGACTTTTACTGCTGCTCAGCTGAAACAAGGCAAAGAAAATTACCAGAGACAGCGAAGGACATTACATGCTGAAAAGTTCAGACCACTTAGAAGGCATAGCAATCCTAAGTGTTTATGCACCAAATAACAGAGCTGCAAAATATGTGAAGCAAAAAACTGATAGAACCGTAGGAAGAAATAACAAATCCACAGTTATAGCTGAACATTTCAATACCCCACTCTTAACAATTGATGGAACAATTAGAAAGAAAATCAGCGAGGATATAGAAGAAGTCATTAACATCATGAACCAGGACCTAATCGCCATTTATGGAACACTCCACCTAACAGCAGCATACATTCTTTTCAAGGGCCCATGGAATACATACCAAGATAGACCATATACTGGGCCACAAAATAAACCTCAACAAATTTAAAAGAACTAAAATCATACAGAGTGTTCTCCAACCACAATGGAATCAAACTATAAACCGGTACTCTTCACCAGTCTCCCCCAGTGGCTACAACTTATGCAGCTATACTAAAATATTAAGACCAGATTCTGCCCATGTGATAAAATGATAGCTATCCATGCACTTTCCAATGTGAAGTTCTTGGTCTTAATATTGTACTATAGCTGTGTAAGTTGTAGCCATGGTGGGAGACTGGTGAAGAATACGTGGAACCTTGCTGTACTAGCTTTGTAATTTCCTATATCCTTATATTTCAAAATAAAAAATTAGTGGGCATCATCTGTCACTTAGCTTCTGTAAGACCGCCCTCCAATCCCTGGCCAAAAAAACACACAGCATGGGCTGCATTCATACATCTGTCCTGCTCAATGAAGGGACGTTGTAGTATTCATGCTTTCTATGACGATATTCTATAGACTGAGCTGGTTGGAAGGCAGGACATGGGGAACAGGTGAGGGAATGGGGGCAGGGCATGCTGTGATTTCAACTGTTTGTATAGTTACTGGGTATAGAAGACATGGAGTTATTGTTTGTGTAGGCCCAAAGGTCACAGTCAGGGCCAGTGGATGGGAAGTATCTGGAATGAGATGGGGGCCCAGTGTTAGGAAATCCTTGTCACTGTCCAGAGAGGAAAGCAATCCATGGCTCGGATGTGCCTGGGGTGGAGAGCAGAGACTCGGTGGACATCCTCAGGGATGCTGTGGAGGTGGTGCCTGCAGTGGCAGAAGTGGGGACCCAAGGGCACCTTTGAATGGCATGCTTGGGTTCTTGGCCAAGTTGTGGTGAAGTAAATCCAACACCAAGTGGGTGGAATCAAGAGTGACAAAACCTTAACATGGGTCATTTATCTATCTTCACAATTTTGGGAGAATTAAAACCAAAGCAGGATTTTCTGGGATTATTTTTGGGCCCACTAAATTAAGAGTTCCAGGGTAGGAAGAGATGCAGGAGTTGAGGATGATATGCTCATTAAAGTCACCCAGAATGGAGAGCAGTGATGAATCAGAACAGGCGACTGTGATGTGGCAATATAGGGGGGTGCAGCTTGGGGGAACACTCTGCGCATCCCTGCGAGGCCTCGGACTCAACAAAGAGAGGCCCCTGAAGAATCAAATGGGTTCTCTGCTGTCTCTGGCTTCATGTCGCCTGCATTTAAATCATAATCCCTTTCATTATGCTGCCCCGACAAGCATGCTTTCCACAGATCAAAGCAGATTCCTCGATGACACACCTAAGAATTTCAGGCTTGGGTGGAGTTGACATGAAATATTAGGCAGGTTTGTAGGGCCTTTGAAAAGGGAAGAAATCCTGCATCTCAAGATGTCCCATTCAGCCAGGTTCCAATTATGGTGGTAATGTCAAGTGTCAAGGCAACGATGTGTGATTATTTGTATTTGTCAGCACACGGAGCAGCCGAATGTAGTTTCCGTCAACATTTCTTTTTTGGAATGACTCTCAGAACCGTGGTAGCTAAAAGTGTAGGTTGGTTGATAAGAGTACATGCCTCCACGTGCAGAGATGGCGCGTTCCACGGCAGGCATCCTCATTACCAGAGGTTGGGGATACTCAAGCTAGAGCTTTCATCCACAGTTCTTGAGGGTGCCCTTGGGGAGAAGGTGCTCATGGTGCCAAATGCAACTTAGAGCTGTCAGGGGACTTTGTGATTAATGAAATAATGCAACCGAAGAAATATATTTACCAGTGCTGCTATATCCAGGCCTGCTCCTGCCTGACCAGGTTCTACTTATTCAATGGTACCCAGTGATTTAAGCAGGAATCGGGGAGGTGGTGGGGGAAGAGTGTAGAAGGGAGAATTGTACAAAGTGAGGAAAGGAAGGGCTGGTTGGCTGGAAAGTGCATTTCAAGGAAGGAGCTGGAAGTGCCCCACCCTAGTCCCCATCTGGCCTCCCTGTTTCCAGGCCCCACGCTGGTAGGGCACACCTGACCCATTCACACTCATATTCGCCTCACATTTTGTTCTGTTTGTTAGTTTTCTTTTCCTGTTGACCTAGCCTCTCGAAGGGAGATTATCAAATGTTGCTGTAAATTTATTTTTTCACTTTCAATTTTAGCAGTCAGAAATCTGAAACAGGATAAAACGTCTGTGTCTGTTTACTCATTCCAAATAAAGTACGGAGTGAAGCAGGTGGTTGGTAAAATGTGGAAGGAGCCCCCAGGACATTAGGTTAACAGGGAAGTTGTTACACAGTTGAGGCTCTGGGTCCATGGTTTCCTGTAACCTTTTTTAAAGTTCAGCCTTTTAATAGTTGACATTTCATCTAACATGCCTCTTTATGGGAAAGAATTGGGATGACCCTCAGAATGGAACTGAACTAAATTTCCAGGTTATCGCCCTTGAGAATTCTAAGAAGTTAATGCTGTTTCTTTAAAGTACTCACAGATGCTCAGGTACGATGCTTATAAAGTCCCCTTTGCTAGTATCCTGGCCCAAGGGAGGGGTGGAAGATTCGTGCCAGCCTCTAAGGCTCCCAGGAAATATCCACCCTTGCTGGTCCGGTCCTCACCAGCCTCACATCAAAGCTGTTTTACAAATGGGAATTTGGATCCCAGTAAATAACACCAAGATTTAAAGGCCAGTATACTGTAGATAGAGCTATTTATAATGAGGATGATTTTAATGTGTTTCCCCACAGCTCTTTGTAGAGTGAGTACCATCTTTGTCTTTATGAAAACAGATGTCTTGGGCAAATTAGATGGATCAGAGCTGGAGCCCAAACAGAAAGCATAACCGATCTTGATTTCCAGGGTTCATGGGCCTTTCCTCTCACAGGCGTCAAGGAGGGTGGGAGCGAAGGTGACTTTGTCTCTTATAAACTCAAATCCCTTAGATTTATTTTTAGGGATTTAAAAAATTAGCATTTGTTTTGGTAAAATTCTAAGAAAAACAGCCTTTCAACACTAATATTTCCTAAAAGTAAGAACCAAAGTTAAAGGAAAGACCACTTAATTTCATCAAGTATTCTTGGTTATATTTCTTAGCTCCAGCATTTAACTTTTTGCCTGTTAACTATACATAGTTCTCTGAATTATCTTTCTTATTTTATTTTTTTACAAGAATCAGTTTGCTGTAAGGGAATTATGTTGGAAAAACATTTGCTGTCTTTATCTGTTCTCAAAAGTTTGATAATTGCTTTCGCCAAGAAAAAAAATTGGCATATTTGGACAACAAATTCTTAAACTTAAGATTTGTATGACTTTCTTCATAAAGGGGATAAATTTGTAAATTGTCAAAAATGGTTTATAAAGTGTCTAACTTGCTGGAGCAGCTGTATTGCTAAGAGACATGTTATTATGTTTAAAAACATTTAGTATCTGTGGAAGCAAAAAGATGAAGGGGTGCATTAGCTTCTCGTGATGGTCAATTTTATGTATCAATTAGGCTGGGCCAGTGTCCCTAGAATGTGGTCAAACATTATTCCGAATATTTCCGTGACCGTGTTTTTGGATGAGATGAACATTTAAGTTGGCTAACTTTGAGTAAAGCAGATGGCCTTCCACATGTGAGCAGACCTTATCTGATCAGTTGAAGGTCAAGGAACTGGTAGCTCCACAGCAAGAGGGGCTTTTACAGCAGATGGTTCTCGAGCTTAAACTGCAACATCTGCTCCTTCCTGGGTCTCCAGACGTGAATTTTTGCGGTGTCAACTCTTTCCTGGGTCTCTGGTCAGCTAGCCCACCCTGCAGATCTTGGATTTACTGGTCTTTATAATTCTGTGAATCAATTCCTTAAAATAAATCTATATATTAATAGTCTATGTGTGTTTATGTATATAAACACGCACACTTCATCTGTATTTTATACTTTTATAGAAAGTATATGTAGATACTTTTATGTATATACGAACATATCCTATGGGTTCTGTTTCTCAGGAAAACCCTGACTCATACACACCCCTCTTTTAGAGAGATCTACTAGCAGAAATCTTAGGTCAAGAAATTTCATCATTGGCCGGGCGCAGTGGCTCACGCCTGTAACCCTAACACTCTGGGAGGCCAAGGTGGGCGGATCATTTGAGCTCAGGAGTTCAAGACCAGCCTGAGCAAGAGCAAGATCCCGTCTCTACTGAAAATAAGAAGAAATTATCTGGACAACTAAAAATATATAGAAAAAATTAGCCAGGCATGGTGGCACATGCCTGTACCCAGCTACTTGGGAGGCTGAGGCAGGAGGATCGCTTGAGCCCAGGAGTTTGAGGTTGCTGTGAGCTAGGCTGACACCACGACACTCTAGCCTGGGCAACAGAGTGAGACTCTGTCTCAAAAAAAAAAAAAAAAAAAAAAGAAATTTCATTGCATGGTGTTTTCTTTGATGGCCTGGTTAGACCATATGCTGTCACTTATGTGCCCTTCTGTCCAGAGAATAAAGTACAGGACAGTGAAGGGGTGCAGCAGCCCATTTAGCCAAGAAGAAACCCTAATCAGTTAGTCCACCTAGAATGAACAGAAGAGAACGTTTCTGAAGTTTCCAGATGCTGAAAAACATTTGAAACCCAGCTGGCCCGAGGTTCTGTAGACCCAGGAGCTGGTCTCCCACCGAGGACTGCGGTGCCGGGAAGGAAGCAAGTCTGGTGTGCTGGCCCCAAGCTGAGTGCTATGGAGAAAGGTGCCAAAATGTGACAAAGTCCTCGTTCACCCAAAACCTGTTCTCTTTACTCTTTAAATTAGCATGTGGTACTATTGCCAGTGCTGAGTGTTTCCAGAAAAGCTCCACTTCTTAAAAATGTTCATGGAAAAAGATCACACTTCTGATCTCTTTCAGTTATATCTATGATGGAAGCTAGGAACTTTGCATCTGAGAGCCCAGATTAATTGTCCTTGGAGTAGGGTGGGCGGGAGAGATTAAATATAGCTGTAGCAAGTTAAATCTTCAGACGAAACATATAAAAAGGGTTTAATGTCTTTTATAGGCTTCTGGCACATAGTAAGTGTTCGTTACATATGTTGCATGAATGAAAAATTCTCGGGCTGTTCCCTAGAGAGGTGTCTGCAGGTGTATTTTTTTTCTCAGCAACATCAGCCTTGAACGTTAGAGCAGTCAAGTGTGGAACGCGAAGGCTGGGCTCCTGAGCGCCTCTCTGGCAGGGGAGGTGCTGGTCTGGAGAGGTAGTGCCAGGAGCTGGCGTGGGCTGCCTGCCTGCCCGGCCTCGCCATACTCAGGGTCGTTAATGGGGAAGATCATACGCTGCTTGCTATGTGTTGACTTTCCTTTTTACTTCTTGTTTGTTACCCATCTAATTACCTGTAGTCTGTGGGTGAATGTTTTATTAGTCGGGGCCAAAGCCCAGGCATTCTCTATGCCTGATGAATCAGGCCGCGTCTCCAGGTAGCTCTTGGCCTGGGCACCTGAGTCACTTGGCAGCAGTTGGGCGGCTGCAGACACAGGTCACAGCAGCCAGCCTCACCAGTGTTTCTGGACTTGCCAAAGTTTAGGTGAGCCGGAAAGGTGGCCACCGGCTGAAAAGCGCCCAGGAGAAGCAACGGGTGTTGTGGAGCATCGAGGTGTCTTGGAGGAAACCTTGGAGGAAACCCACCAACCAGGTGAGTGTGCGTGGACAAGTTGGGGCTCCGGCTGCCCAAGCGCCACTGTCCCCTTTCTGGCGGAGTCTCTCAAGTGCATCTCCTCCACCTTCCTCAGCATCCTCCCTAGGCATTTTCTTTGAAAAGTGGTGGGCACTTTTCCAGTAATGTATAAACCTTTGAAGAGAGAAATTTTGCAGATAATACTAGCTTCTAAAAAAATTAAACGACAACAAAATAAAAACAGCCTATCTTCAGAAGTTGGGACTTATTATATTAAAATCGTGGGCAAATTAAATGTTTTTTCTCTAGTTTTCTCATCTCTAAAACTCGGGTATTAATACTGTTTACCTGGTATGGTCATGAAGATTCGATAAGGCAATGCTTGCAGGTTATCTCATTGTTGTAAATACTAGAATGATATTAGAGTTTGGTAGTGTGAACTTTGGCTCCAGAATTTAAAATCTATCCAGGTCCACCCTGTCCCTGCCCCTTCCCTTTCTTCTTCTCTCCCTCCCACCCTCTGCTTTTGGTCAACAAAAATTCATTTTGTGTCCAGCGAGCCAGGACCTGGGCATGCTGTGGTAAACAGGACAGACATGGCCCTGCCTCATGGAACCTTCTGCTGCGGTCGAGGTGGTAGGCAAAGGGCCAGATAAAGGGTGTAAATAATGATGACAGGGGTGATGACTGCTGCGAAGAAAAATAAAGCGGAGATACAGGATGGTGGGTGTGAGGTGGGCAGACACTACTTTATACAGGGCGGACAAGGACGGCCTTTCTGAAGAGATGACATTTGACCAGAAGAATGGGGCAAGCTGAAGGTTAATCTGCACATGTGATGTCAAATGGATCAGATGAAGCCACGTGAAGCAGTTCTCTGAATCCTCAGCAGTAGCTAACACATTAGCTCAGAGATAGTTATCATGAAACGTTTTTAAGATCCAGAAACAATTTCTGTATCTCTCTGTGTGTATATGTATGTGTGTCTTTCATGTGTGCAGGGACAATGCCCTCTCTTGGCGTGGATTATGCTTTATTTTTCTGAGGACACTGTGGAGAGAAAAGCTCAACACAATTCAGCAGAACCTAGGTAGAAGGTAGAGCATTTGGATGATACTAGTGGTTGGTTCTCATTAAGTAGGAGGTGAACTGTTGTATTGTTGTTTCTTTGACATGTAGAAATGAGTAAAAATCTAACATATCTCTTGGTCTTTTAAAGAAATCTATTTTGATGTAAAAAAAAAAAATGCTGTTTAAAAAGAGGGTTTATGCCCCCACAGCTATCAGAAAAGCAGCTAGCAGAGCTCACAGCTTGTAAGGAGTTGATGAGGGTTGCCTTGGAAACCTCTTTGCTGGGAGGACCCTCCACATGAGGTGTAGGCTTGCCTTTTTGAAATGCAACCAGTGTGAAGTCCTCCTCAAATCTGTGGGAGTGTCAAGGCAGGTTTTTCCTCATGGGGAAATAAGTGGTAGAGATAAAAATAAGGGAAGCCCTTTTTTCATAGGTGTATGGGAAGAAATCCCTTTCGTCCTGCGCTTGCTTGGGCTGGCACTCCACCGCAGCTCAGCTTGGGATGTGTCTGTAATCCTACAAACAAGGACTGCTTACCGCCCCTAGGATGTGCTTGCTGCTAAGGGACTTAGTGGCACTTTGGCCGTTTTCATTCTACATCCGTGTGTTTGCTCACGGCTTTCTATTTCTTTGCAACAGTTCCTGACATTTGTGCTTCAGAGTTTTGATATTTGATTTAAAAATTTGACCTGGGCAACCTTAGAGCAACTTCACACATGTCCGTGGTGATAGGTGAGTTTAAGCTTCTGTGTATCAACAGAGAATGGCTGTCTTTGGAGCATATTAATTTCTCAGATGTCGGTCTGTTGTTTTCTTCAGAGGCAGCAGTAGCATGGATGAGCGACTCTGGAAAGTTCTCCCTGTTATATCCAGCACCAGGAAGGGGAGGGTGGCAGGCTGGAATGGTCATTAGGGACAGTTCAGATTCCGTCTATTGCAAGATGAGGCAAGTTGTTTTCAACGCGGACTTTAGGATCTCAGGTACATTTAGATGGTCGAGTGTGCTTGCTTGAGCACTGGTGTTCCCACTGCACACGACACGTCTTGGAGTAATGTTCATTGGGTGCTGTGAGGGGCACAGCATGTCTGGCACGAGGAAGTTAGGTGTGACATAGAATACTTCATGCTTCTCTCCGCATCTCAAATGCTGGCTCCCTCAAATCTTCCATTCTTTTTTATTTGTGGGGAAATCAGTATAGAACCTCAAAGCAAGAAATGAGATCTGGGACTTTAAAGTCAGTGTTGCCCATGAAATGCGGACGCCAGACTAAATTGTTGATCCGCCCTGCCTCACAGAGCTGACCTGGTGAGGGCGGAGTTGGCTCCCTCCCTGCCCTGAGCCACTCTCGGGAAGAGCCTGCATCCAGGGGCCCTGACCCCTGCCCGCAGGTGTAGGATGGTGGCTCGGCCCTGTGCTCTCAGAGTGACACTGGAGGGGAGTGGCATACTTGTGGGGACAGGAGAACACTGGTGAGGAGGGCCAACCCCTGGCAGCACCAGGCTGGTCATCCATTCGCAGGTGAAGTCCCGGTTTTGATGCACCGCCTTGAGCGGAGAGCCGCCTCCGTGCCCACATCTGTGTTCAGGCGTTGTTTCATCCTCCCTAATGACAGCCAGACTTACAGGAAAACCACCCAAGGTAGAAAAAGGTTTTCTTTTGTTTTTCTTTTTGTGAGGTAGATTTGTCACAGGCTAAACCGTCTAATTTTAAAACCAAGGACAAGGAACCTAAACATTTATCTCCATAAAAACAATAAGACAAAAGGGGAAAGAGAGAAACCATGGGAGGGAGGTGTTGGGGGGGAGGAGACCTTAGAGAAATTCAGGACGGGAAGTGGTGTCTGTGGGAGCTGCTCACCCGCCGATAGTTTGTACATCCTGTGTCCCTTACTCCCTGCAGCCTGGTCGGCCCCTCGCACAAGCCGGGGTGAGGGCGTCTGTGCCGCAAGCTGCTTCCCAATGTGGGTCATTTTGAGCTAGGCCTGGGAGGATAAAAGGATTAAAGCAAAGGAGTGAAATTTGGGTTTGATAAATATCTAAAACAAAACAAGTTTGTTCATTCACTCAGCAATCATCAATTAAAAGTCAACAACTTGCCAGACACCCTGTTGAGGCTCTGGGAGTGCAAAGATAACTGAGTGAGAACGCAAGAGGCTTCCAACCAATTTGCTATACAAAGGCTGTCCAAAAAGTATCCAGCCACGTAACTGTTCTCATTCTGTTAGCAACGGCTGGATACTTTCCGGACAGCCCTCATATATACGCACAGGTGACACCTCCGTCACCCCAAAAAGTTTTCTTGTGCTCCTTTGTATTCCTTCTCATCCCCGATGCCAGCCAGCATGTGGTTCCCCAGGAACCACTGATCTAGCTTCTGTCACCACAGATTAGCTTGTATTTTCTAGAATTTAATATAAATTGAATCCTACAGTGTGCATTCTGTCATTGGCTTTTCTCACTCAGCATAATTATTTTGGAATTCACCCATGTCGCGTGATATTAGTAGTTCATTCTTTTTATGGCTGAGTAGCATTCTGTCATGGATATACTGCAATTTGTTTATCCATTCACGCGCTGATGGACATTTCAGTGTTTCCAGTTTTAGGCTATTCAAAATAAAGCCGCTGTGAACATTTGCGTACTAGTATTTCTGTGGACTTGTGCTTTGATTTCTCTATGGTGCACACCTAAGAGGGAGCGGTTGAATCATAAGGTGTGTTAAAATACTGCCAGACGTTTCCAGAGGAGTTGTACTGTTTACATCCCCGCCAGTAGTGTGCGAGAGTCTGGTTCATCCACATTCTTTCCAACACTTGGTTAGTCTGTTTAATTTTAGCCATTCTACTAGGTGAGTAGTGGTACCTCATTGGGGTTTTAATTTGCATTCACCAAATGACTAATGATGTTGAACATCTTTTTATGTGCTTATTTGCCTTCCATCTGTCTTCTTTAGATGAAATGTTTGTTCAAATCTTTTGCCAGTTTTTTAATTGGGCTGTCTGTTTCTTATTTGATATTTGCTTTTTTTAATATTTCTTTTTCTTTATTTCTTATTGAGTTTTGAGAGTTATTTAATGTTCTGGATACAAACCCTTTATCAGATATATGATTTGCAAATTTTTCCCAGTCTTCGTCTTTTTTATTCTTTTAGCAGTGTTTTGTTTTGTTTTTTTTTTTTTTTTTTGAGACGGAGTCTCTCTCTGTTGCCCAGGCTAGAGTGAGTACCGTGGCGTCAGCCTAGCTCACAGCAACCTCAAACTCCTGGGCTCAAGCAATCCTCCTGCCTCAGCCTCCCGAGTAGCTGGGACTACAGGTGTGCGCCACCATGCCCGGCTAATTTTTTCTACATATATTTTTAGTTGTTTGGCTAATTTCTTTCTATTTTTAGTAGAAACGGGGTCTCGCTCTTGTTCAGGCTAATCTCGAACTCCTGACCTCGAGTGATCCTCCCGCCTCGGCCTCCCAGAGTGCAAGGATTACAGGCATGAGCCACCACCCTCGGCCTTTAGGAGTGTTTTTCAAAGAGCGTTTTAATTTTAAAGAGGTCCAGTTTATCAGGTTTTTGTTTCTTTTATGGACCACACATTGTGTCATGTGTAAGAAATCTTTACCTAACTCGGAGTCACAAAGATTCACCCCCATGTTTTTTTCTAGAAGGTTTAATAGTTTTAAATTTATATCTATGACCTATTAATCTTTGCATATAGTCTGGATCAAAGTTTAGGGGTTTTGTTTTTTGGGGGCCTATGTATAAATAACTGTTCCAGCAGTGGGAAAAAAAGCTATCTTTTCTCTGTATTTTTTCAGAGAAAACTATCTTCAGTTTTCTTTGTATCTGGAGGAAACTATCTTTTCTTAGAGACCGAATTGTCTCTGCACTTTTGTTAAAAATGAGTTGTGTGTGTATATATATGGAGAGAGAGAGAGAGATCTCTTTTTGGGCTTCTGTTCCATTGATCTATTTGTCTTGATGCCAGTACGTTTGATTACTATAGTTTTATAATGAATCTTAAAGTCAGGTAATGTAAGTCTTCAAGTTTTGTTCTTCTCTTTCCAAGGACCTATACAAGGTCCTTTGCATTTCCATATGAATTTTAGATCTGTCTTGTCAATTTCTAGGGGCGGGGGAAAAGCCTGCTTAGATTTTGATTTGGAGTGAATTGAATCTATAAATCAATTTGCGGAGAATTGACATCTTGTAAAATATCAAGTCTTCTACTCTATGAACATGATCTGTCCATTTGTTTAGGTCATTAATTTCTCTCAGCAATAGCTCATAGTTTTCAGTATACGGGCGTTGCATATCCTTTATGTAATTTGTCGGTAAGCATTTCATATTTCTGATATATTTTTTAGAATTTTAATTTCTAATGCTCATTGGTATTGCTTAGACATACAACTGAATTTTATATATTGATCTAATATTCTGCAACCTTGTTAAACTACCTATGTTAGTTCTACTAGTTTTTCCATAGATTCTATAGGATTTTCTGTGATCCTGTCACTTGTGAATAAATTCAGTTTTATTTTTCCTTTTCCAATCGAGATGCCTTTTTATTTTTTTCCTTATTGCACTGGCTATAATGTGAAATAATATTGAACAGAAGTGATAAGAGTGGACACCCTTGTCTTATTTCCCATCCTAAGAAAAGTATTTAGTCTTTCACCATTAAGCACAACTATCTGTAGTTTTTTTTATTGTTGATGATGTTCTTCATCAAGGTGAGGAAGTTCCCTTCTATTCCTTGTTTGCTGAGAGCTTGTTTGCTGCGAATAGGGAATACAGGTTAAATTTTGTTAAATGATTTTTCTGCATATATTGAGATGATTTTTGGTTTGTCAATATAGTCAACTACATTGATTCATTTTAAAATTTTTAAACGGGGATAAACTCTACTTGGTCATGATGTATTTTCCTTATATTGTTGGATTTGTTTGGCTAATTTTTTAATTATTGCATCTATGTTCATGACAGATACTGGTCTCTAGTTTTTTTTTCTAATGTTTTGTTTGGCAGTGTCACCGTGATAATGCTTGGGAAAGATTTACTCCTCTTTTGTAGAACTGGTATTATTTCATCCCTAAATATTTGTTAAAATTCACCAGTGCAGCCATCTGGGTCTAGTGATCCTTTCCTGGAAAAAAATAACTATAAATTCTATTTCTATAATAGATGTTGGGCCATTCAGGTTATCAGTTTGTTCTGGAGTGAGGCTTTGTTCTTTTGTGTCTTTATCTCTCTTTCTTTCTGATTAGCCTGGCTAGAGATGTATTAATTTCATTGATCTTTCCGAAGAGCCAGATTAATTTTCTTTATTGTTTTTCTTTTTTTATATCATTGATTTCTCCTCTGATCTTTATTCTAACCTTTCTTCTGTTTACTGTGGGTTTAACTTGCTCTTCCTTTTCTAGTTTCTCAAAGTAGAAGCTTCACTCATTGATTTGAGACCTTTCTTTATAATATATACTTTTAGTGCTAAACATTTCTCTTCTTGGATAGGACTAAGAGTCCTGCTCTTCATTAGCATCCCATGCATTTCAGTATGCCGCATTTTTTGTTTTATTTATTTCAAAATACTTTCTAATTTCCCTTTGGTTCTTTAATGGTTGGGTTATTTAGAAGTGTGTTACTTATGAAAATATTTGGAGATTTACCAGAGATCTTTCTATTATTTGTTTATAAGTTAATTTCTTAATTCCATTGTGGTTAAAGGACATGCTTTATATGACTTGAGTCCTTTAAATTCATTGAGACTATTTTTGTAGGTCACAATCTGGACTGTCCATGGGCACTCGAGTGCACATTCTGCTGTGTGGAACAGTCTATAAATGTCAATTAGGGTCAAGTTGATGGATAGTTCTGTTCTAGTCTTCTAAGTATTTACTGATTTTCTGTCTACCTGTTCTGCAGATTACTGTGAGAGTAGTGTTCACTTTTCCAACCATAATTGTAGGTTTTTCTATTTCTCTTTTAGTTCTATCAATTTTTGCTTCAGGTACTTTGAAGCTCTGCTGTTATAAAGGTTTAAGGTTATTTCCTCTTGACAAATTGACCACTTTATTGTAATGAAATGAAGCTCTGCTGTTATAAAGGTTTAAGGTTATTTCCTCTTGACAAATTGACTACTTTATTGTAATGAAATGACATTCTTCATCTGTGGCATTCATTCATTTCTCTGAAGTCTATTTTGTGTTACATTAATATAGTAACTCCAGTGTTCCTTAAATTAGCACTAACATGGTTTATTTTTCTTTCTCTTAATTTTAGCTTATGTTTGTCTTTAGATGCAAATATCCTTTTGTAGAATCATGTCTTTTTCATCCAGTCTAACTTTAAATTGGCCTATTTAGATCATTTATATTTAATGTGACTAATGATATGGTTAGGTTGAAACCTCTCATTTTACTCTTGTTTTCTATTTGTCCCATCTGTACTTTGTTACATTTTCCTCTTTTTCTGCTTCTTTGGATTATTTGAATTTTTTTTAAGGATTTTTAAAAAAATCTCTTTTTAGGTATAACTCTGTCATTTTTATGGTTACTCTAGGGTTTATAGTACAGTTGACTCTTGAACAACATGGGTTTGAACTACGTGGGTCAACTTATACATGGATTTTTTCAGTAAATATAGTCAGCCCTCCATATCGGCAGGTTCCGCATCCACAACCAAACACGGATTGAAATGCAGTGTTCACTAGATGTGAAACCCATGAATGCGGAAGGCCGACTTCTCATATCTGCAGATTCAGCAGGGCCATCTGTGGGGCATGAGTATGCATGGATTGTGGTGTCCATGGGTGATCATAGAACTAATACCCCGCGGATACTGAGGGATAACTGCATATATCTTCTACTCATTACAGGCTTCAAGGGATACTATACAACTCTGTGTACAGTATGAGAAATTGACAATAACAGTATCATTTCTTCCCTCCCAGTCTTGGTACCTATTGTCACACATTTTACTTTTGCATATGTTAAAAACTCCACACATTGTTATTTTTGTATTTAAGCAGCCAGTTATCTTTTAAAGAGATTTAAATAATAGGAAAAACCCCTTACGTATTTACATGCATTTACCCATGGTTACCTTTTCTAGTGCTCTTTTTTTTTTTTTTTTCTTGAGACAGAGTCTCACTCTGTTGCCTGGGCTAGAGTGCCGTGGCGTCAGCCTAGCTCACAGCAACCTCAAACTCCAGGGCTCAAGCGATCCTTCTGCCGCAGCCTCCCGAGTAGCTGGGACTACAGGCATGCGCCACCATGACCAGCTAATTTTTTCTATATATTTTTAGTTGTCCGATTAATTTCTTTCTAATTTTAGTAGAGACAGGGTCTCACTCTTGCTCAGGCTGGTCTCGAACTCCTGAGCTCAAACACGCCTCGGCCTCCCAGAATGCTAGGATTACAGGCGTGAGCCACCGTGCCCGGCCTTCCAGTGCTCTTTGTTCCTTTTTGTAGATTTGTATTTTCATCTGGCATCATTTTCCATATGCCCACAGGGCTTCCTTGTAGTGCGAATCTGTTGTTGTGAATTATCTCACCTTTGCATGTTTGAAAAAGTCTTGGTTTCATGTTTGTTTTTCAAATATTAATATATTTTCACTGGGTGTAATTCTAGGTTGACAGTTTTTTCTTTCAGTGCTTTAAATATGTCATTCCATTTTCCTCTCACTTGCATTGTCTCCGACAAGAAATCTGCCATTCTTAGCTTTGTTCCTCTGTGTATGAATCCATTTTCTCTTCTTTAATTATTCCCATTATCAGTGGTTTTGATCAATTTGACTGTGATCTGAATTGACATGGTTTTCCTTATGCTTCATCTAATTGTGATCTGTTGAGCTTCTTAGATCTGTTGGTTTATAATTTTCATCAAATTTGGAAAATAGCCACTATTCTAATTTATTGGTCACCTCCTCCATTTTCTCCTTCAGGGGCTCCTATAAAAAATATGTGCCACAGTTCACTGATACTGTTTATTTTAAATTCTTTTTTTCTGTGTTTCATTTTGGATGGTTTCTGTTGCTGTTTCTTCAATTTCATGAATCTTTTCTTCTTTCACGTTTAATCTGCCATTAATCCCATCCTATGTAATTTTCATCTTGGAAATTGTGATGTTCATCTGGAAGTTCAATTTGAATGTCTTTAATATCTTTCATGTTTCTACTTCTGATAAATTCAGAATATTGTTATAATTGTTTTAATGTCTGATAATTTAAATATTAGTTTTAATGGATTAATTTTTCTCCAAATGAGTTTTATATTTTCCTGCTTCTTTGCATATGTGGTAATTTTTTGTTGAACTCCACACGCTGAGATTTTTGCATGCTGATATTTTTGTATGCTTTATAAATGCTTGTTAAGTTTGTTCTAGGGCGCAGTTAAGTTCCTTGTAAACAGTTTAATCCTTTCGGGTATTGCTTTTAAAATTTGTTAGGTGGGACAAGAGAAGCATTTAGTCGAGGGCTAATTATTCCCCATGACTAAAGCAAGAGCTTTCTGAGTGCTCTACCCAATGCCCCATGACTTGTGAGATTTTCTAGGCTGGCTGGTGGGAGTAACCCTGTATGAATGTTGGATAACTTTCTTTCTAATCCTCTTGAGTGGTTCTTTCCCTGCCTCAGTTTGCTGAATCCTCAGAGGGACCCTCTGTAGATTTTCAAGCTCTTTTTCAGGGCAGCTCTCTTGTAGTCTGTTTGGTGAACTCCATCTACCTTGCTTTTCTAGGTCTCCCAACTTGGGGATTCTGACAAGCTCTGCCAGGGTTCCCTTTGTGTCACGATATGGGAATCTTCTCAAGACAGTAAGCTGGGCCAGTTGAGGGCTCACCTCCTTTGTTTTCCAACTCCCTGAAGTACAATCTGTTAATGCTTGATGTCCAATGTCTTGAAAACAGTTGTTATATTTAGTCTAGGTTTTTGTATGTTTCAGGCAGAATGGGAAATTTAATCCCTGTTCCTCTATCTTGGTCAGAAGCAGAAGTCTTGCAAACACTTGCATTTAAAATGTATTGACCGTGTACAGTGATTTATAAGAAAGATCAAACTTCTTGACCTAATAATTCTGCCTTTGGGGAACATATTTTGAATTATTCTAGGAAGGGAAAAGATGTTACATACACAACATTTGTAGTGCATTATTTGTAATGAGAAATTAGAAGGAATCGAATCTGTTTAATAAAAGAGTGGTTAAAAGTATATCTATGCAGTGAAATATTAGCGGTTTATTTTAAATAATTTCTAAGATTTTCAACATTAAAATGCTTTACTATTTAATACTAAATTCATTAAATATTAATATTAAATATATTCCATGGTATATCATCATTGCAACCTCATAAAAGTATACATTCATATGGATAAAGACTAAAAAAGAATATACAAGATGACATAGCATATTACGGAGGTAGAAGTGAGTATTTTTCCTCTAAAGAATGTATTCATCATTGCATTTGAACCCATCAATTTGGAATTAATTTGATTATTTTAATTTATTACAAAATATTAAAAAAACATACAAAGAGGTGTGAAGAATAAGATAAATACCTGTGGACATACTACTCTCTGTAAAAAATTAGAATTAGCAATGTAGTTGAAGACTCCTGGTGTAACACTCTGTGGTTGCATCTTTCTCCTCCCTCCAGAAGTAACTATTATTCTGGCTACTGCATATGTTAATCTCTAGACTTTATAAATGTATTATATGTATTTTTCTGACTTGATATTTTTACTCACTATAATGTTTGAAAGACTTGTGCATTCATTTTTGTTGTAGTGTGGCATTTCTGTGTATGGCCGCGCAGAGTTTCACCATCCATTCTCCTGCCAGTGGAAAGTTAGGTTGCCTCAACTTTTCTGTTACAAACATTGATGTTATAAAAGTTCTTGTGCCTGACTCCCTGTTCGTGTGCGTGTGAGTTTGTCTAGACTAGAGAATATGGGTGTGAGTGAAGTTGTAGGATGTTGGGTCAATCATTATGTTTTATGGAACTAGGTTTCCATAACCTCACTGGTGTTACCTGTTCTCTGGAAGGAGGTGCATTTATATCTACAGGTATGTATTTTAAGAACATTTTTTCCATGGTCCATGAATCTTAAAAAGCACCAATAAATTGCATAATTAATCAGATCATCTGAAGCTTAAATGACAATCTGGAGCCTTTGTGGTTTACCCATATAACTATGCCTTAGTTATCTAGAACCGAGGAAGACTCTTAGAATTTCAGTGTGTATTTTGGTAAGTGATTCCTTAGGCATAAAGTCACTGTGTAATGAGGCTCTTGGAATTTGCCTGTTGGACACACCGGGGGCTGAATTCATCTCAGCTGTATCACTGAGTTTCATGGCTTCCTGCCTGCACTCATGCTCAGACCCCTCTGCTCTGGCAAGCTGTCCCTATTGCCACCGATGTTTTCACGTGACAGGAAGACCCAGCTGGCTATAACCAACTCCATCATCTTCACCTGTTGTAAAGTACTGTCTTCTCTCTCCTGACCCCTTCCTAAGACCACAGTCAATCATCACTTTCTCGTGTTCCTTGATGCTTTGAGTTGGATTCTTTTGGGGCTTGTTCAAGTTTTCAGGGCCGGATGATATTGAAAAGCCCCAAAGGTTTCAAAACCTTCCAGCTTTTGATTGCTATTGAGAAGACGACCCACCAACCCACTGCCCAACAAGTTTATCCTCCCAGAGCCCCTCCCTCTATGGCTGCTTCCCTGGCCCTGCAGAAAGTGGAAGGAGAGAAAGATGAACTGAGCAACAGCGAAGGTGACATTAGTTCTCCTCCACCTGGAAGGAAGCTGTTAAAATGGGCTGAGCTGACTTTGCTCTTCCTCCTGTCTAATGGGCCCCATTTGCGTATGGTTATTGTCTACTAATTACATACCCCCACCAGGGCTTCCTTCTCCTCACCCATCTGTACTATGTTTTAGCACCTTGCTTGGAAAGAATACACAAACGTTTTAAACACAGCTGTGCGGTGATTTTTTTCCCCTCCTTTTGTAAGGTTTGTGCTCCCTCGAGGATGTGTCTATTTTGGTTATCATCTTTGTCTTATCCCAACCTGAGACAAAGGGTGATGGAGGGGAATCAGTGTGAGCAGAGACCTTGGCCTTGAGTGATTGCTGTTAAAATGCCTTCCGTTTGCAAACTTTGTAAAGATATGGGGAATACATTGCTGGGGCCCCTCCCAAGGTTCGGGAAGGGTCCTGTGGGAGGAGGGGACTCTGAAGTGTAAGCTTTGGCAGCACCTGTCCCATAGTATGAATTGTATTAACCACCCGGGCGTAGGCTGGAACCATATCTTTTTCTGTGGCATGTGTCCACTGGGAAAGAGGAGCATGTATATATTAGAAAGGAAAGTTTGAGTAGGCACACTCTTCAAAGGCCTGTTCCTGCTAGGGCCCTGAAAACAAGCCACTGACATGCGGCACACTTGTGTACCTGCCTGCCAGTCTGAGTTTTTGAATATTGACTGACCCGTTTCAATGTGTCCTTGGGCACCCAGAGTGAGTGTGCTTCATCTTGGCTGCGTGAATTAGCATTAAAAAAAAAAAGGAGGGATTCACATTGCTTAAATTCATGGCTTGACTTAGAAACTCTGCTTCCTGTGCTCCGTTCTATCTGAGGGTGGTTTAGGCTGGGCCTTGCATCTAACCTGCTCGAGCCCATATTCGTGGACATTCACCCTGAAGCCAGAGCTTGGCCAAAAGATAGTTGCAGGGCCCTAGAATGAGGACCGTTGAGGGTGTTAGTACACAGTATCCACTGATGGGAACTCCTTCTGACAGGTAACTGTGGACTTTCTAATTGTCATTGTTTCACTTGGTAAGGCAATGGCTATTAGTTGCTTGAGCTTACAAGAGACTAATGTATATTGTCACCTCATTTTGATGCTTACTGCAGGCACGTAAGAAACATTACCATCTCGTTGCTTTCAGAGGAGGAATTTGAAGTACCAGAGGTCAAATCACTTGCACGAAGTTGCTTGTTTGGGAAGAGGCAATGCCAAATGGCCTCAAACCCAAGTTCCTTTGGCTTTACAGCCAGAGCTTACAACCACTTGCCTTGGCCTACCTCCTGCTTTTCCCCTTCAGGGCTGTTGGAGAACAAGGGTCTCAATCATTTTTTGTTTGTGTCCACTGCATTGCTCTGTCCATTTGGCCAATGTGGTTCCTGCCAAATGCGCCTAGCAGGATGCCTGGGAGCTTAGCAATGCTGGGAGCATTTGCATGAACGGGTGCATATGTCAGTCTTAAGGAAAGCTAAGAGTCTGGGCCAAGTGGAGGGTGACACCCCTCACAGGCAGCTGCATACCGTGCTGTAAATACTGGAGAGAGGCCTGCAGCGAAGCCTCGCAATGGTTTTCAATTAAAACTTCTTTTCATAGCTTTTTCTCTGTGTGTATGTGAAGAACAGCTGCTTTTTGTCTTTGTATTTTTTTAGTTTAAGGAAATATTTCATTATAGGGTATAAAGGAGTGTTAACCTTTTTTCAGTATCTTCTTCCCAAGGAGCCTTTTAATACATTTTTTCTTAATCACCCCACCCTCCTCACCCCCATGAAATTTAAATGCTGCAGACAATATGTATCTGTTTAAGTACTGTGCCCTGTGGAGTACCATAAACCTTTGTAATATGTAAGCTGTTTTTGCTCCCAAGAACCCATTTTCATGTTTCTTGCTCCTGGTGAGAAGGCATAGTCTAAAGCATTTATTCAGGTCCTGTAGCTGAGGACGTGGGAAATGCTTACGCAGTTATAGAAATGAAAGCAAAATACTAGTCATTGACAGCCAGTAATGACTATCAGGATGGCGAGACAGTTCAGTTCTAATGAACATGTAATTACAGCTGCCAGGAAATAGCTATGAAATAAATGAAGTCTAACGTGGGCCAAGGAGACAGGACGGGCGGTGGTGAGGTCCAGGGATGTTGAGCCCTGTAGCCCTGGGCAGCTCTGCGGGGCTGGACAAGTCTCATACCTGTTCGTGCACAAGGAAACGCCCCCAGCACTGTCGGAGCACACGGCAGGGCAGGAGGCCAGGACACTCTTCTTCAGAAACATTGTCTTAGACGCTTTTATGATTTTCTGTTGTGGATTTTAGGCCATTAATTTTTAGCGAAGTAGTATTCTTGATAGGATTTTATTTTGACTTTTTTTATTGTGGAGATATATATGATATATAACAGAATTGTATATATATAAAATGAAATCATTTTAAGCATTTTTAATTATACATATATAGACAGAATTTATATGTACATAATGAAACCATTTTAACCACTTTATTAATACGTGTACAATTCAGTGGCATTAATTACCTTCATAATGTTGTACCACCATCACCAGTATCTATTTCTAAAACTTTTTCATCACCCCAAACAGAAATTCTCTTCCCAGTAAGCAGTATCTCCCCCATCTTCCCTCCTCCCAACCCCTTTTCTGTCTCTATGAATTTGCCTATTCTAGATATTTCGTATAAATGTAATCATTGAGTATTTGCCCTTTTATGTCTGGTTTATTCCACTTAGCACAATGTTTTTTCCAAGGTTCATCCATGTTGTCACCTGTATCTGATATGATTTTAAATGTATTTACATATTAAGTACATTCATACATATTAATGTATCCATTATATTTTAATTTTTTGGAAGGCAGATAATGGAGTGGATGTGCATTATCAACAGATTTGATCATTATCTTTTAAAGAAAATTTCCTTTTTTTCTTCATCTTCCTTCTTTGAATGTCACCAATTTAGAGCTGACAAAGATGATTGACTGTGGTCGCAATAAGAGGATTTCCAGTTCTTTGACCATTGTTTGTATCTTGGCATTGTTCTAGGTCATAAAACGCACATAAAATATCATTAAAAATACATTGGACAAGCTTGTAATACTTCCAAAGAATTCAGGTTTAACTAAGTGGTAGGCAAAGTGGCAACTACTAGATCTTCATTTTTCAGAAGTCCCATTGCGTAGAGGTCTACAGTAAAGTCAGAAAGTCCTCTGAGAAGAAACTAAGGCATCGTCTTGTTTAAAAACATTATTTACTGCTTTTCATGATATGATTTTAAAATAATGTTTCAGTGTTGAAATTTTGAAACTGTCTGTCGAACATGCAACTATGTCCAGCTTGGTAAACACTAACGATGAACCATTTCCAGCAATTTGGGGTGTTGGGGGAAGCCGGCTGGGCTGAAGGGAACCAGCGCTGCCTATCATGTCTCTATCCACGGTTCTGGGCTTCACTGGAGAGTGTGAAAGATAGTTGTCAGGACGTGGGGACTTGGGTTTTTCCTGTGGTTGCCTTTGCGTTTGGTTTTGGTTAGAAGCAGGTGCTAGTATTGAGCCCAGCCGTGAATAGCCGGGCTGGGATAGAGCCCTAACCCACACATAGCCCTTAAGTCATGGTTTGGTGTAGCATCCATCGATCTGTGTTTCATATACCTGGCTGTGCAGGAAAATCACCTGTGCAGCTTTGACAGACACCAATGCCGGGTCCATACCTGTGACCAGTTAGATCGGGTGCTAGAGATGAGGCCCAAGGGGTGAGGGTGGAGGGTGGGGGAGGAGTGGTTTAAGGCTTCCAATACTGTGATTCTCCCCTGTGGCCAGGCCTAGGAACCCTGCGCAGGGTCAGTGCCTGCGATGCTGGCTGTCAGGTAATCACAGGACATGGGTTCTGCGGCCTTTGCACTGGGCCAGCAGCAAGGCCCCTGAGGGGTGCGTCTCTCTCTAGATATAGATTCATTGCAGTTAGTGGAATTCTAGTAAATTAGAAAGGTTAGTAAATTGGGGATTTTTAGGGTTAAAATTCTAAAGTTGTTGAAATCCTAAACAGAAATACAGAATTAATATTCTAGAATATACTCTTATTGTTTCACATAACATGCAAAAGCGTATTTCTGGTTTCTTTAGTTGCCCCATTTGTAAAGAGTAGTATATCAATAAGGCAGATTTGTGGAATCCCATCTGTGAAGCCGCCTATTGTGGGTATAAACACCTAGTAGAAGCACGCCCCCTAGTGCCAGATTCTTCAAATTACATCTCCTCGGGGCTTTAAAGTAAGGATACTGAAATTCGGTACTGCTGGGGAGCTTTTGGAGGTCATCTGATTAAACTCCTGTGTCTCTCACAGGAGACAGATGCTATCATTCAATTCCAGAGAGATTAATTAGCTTAACAGCAGGAACAAGAACTGCCTGACCATCAGCCACGTGCTGTGCCAATACATCATCTCATTCCATCCTAACAACATGGGACCAGGTTGGACTTGTCTTCCATTTGACTACCGTGTAAACTGAGGCCCCAGAGCCTGGGGAACGAGCACTTTTTAGAAGTAGGAACTGGTGGAGGCAGCATGCAAACTAACTTCTCCCTGAGTCCAAGTCCTGATAGTTTTCTTGCTGCTGTACTGTACTGTACTGAAAGCAGAAGTCAGGGGAACTGTTCCCCTGCTTTATCTCTTCTCACGCCCCGAATTTCATCTGTCTTCTCCCAGCTTAGTGCGCTCCATCCTTTTAGCTATGTCTCCCGCCGTCCTCCTCCCTGAAACCTCCTCTAATTACTCAGGTGCATACCAACCCCACCTTACTCTGGATTGGGGTGTTTATGAGCTCCACGCCACTCTGCTGGGGCTTAATTACTGTCCCCAAGCCTCGAGTCTCTTGCCTCTGTCATCCGACAAGCAGGTATGCCACTGGGGACAGATGCCCCTCAAGCGTATGCCTCCTGCGCGGACCCACCCTAGGCCAGGAGGAGCTGCTGCTTCCAGGGTCACTGGTCAAGCCCTTGTCACCAACTCAGGGTGTCATCCCAGGTTCTCGTGGGAAAAGCCAGCGTGAGCTTGATCACACGAGAGTGAGTAAGACAGTCCAGCCACTGCTGACCCTGCAGAGTCCGTTTCTGGTTCATTCTACCTCTGGCTGGCTCCGAGATGCCTTGGGAGGCTGTGTGCTTCCGCTGGTGTTTCATTGGATGTAAGTCCTGGATGATCATTATAGAATAGATCATTAAAATGACTATTTTTCTTTCCATAGAGAGACTAGGAGTCTGCCAAAAATTTTTGGAGGTGCATAACCTGCTAACCTATTAAACTTTTCTTCATTGGTTTCTCTTTATCTGAAAAATGGGGGAATAGGACAGTGGGAAAGATTGAGAGAGGCTGGGGTGCATTGGTATAATCGAGGCCACCTGGCGGTAATGAGACTGCTCTTGCATGGGGGCTGGTGAGGGCCTTCGTTTAAACCTTTAGTGTGGGAATCTGGGATTGAAACTCTGCTGCTGGTGGGAAGGTGAATGAACAGGACACAAACAAATCAGTCTTCTGTGTGTTTTAGACTGGAGAAGAGGATGCAGAGAGCCCAGCTGCATAATGTCCTGGTGGGAAGGAAGGTCGATCAGAAAGAATCACTGAATGATCCTGTTTTGGGAGATCTGGGGGTAGAGCCCTCCGTCCTCTGAGAGTTACTAATTAGGCTTGCAAGTGTTAAGAGAGGCTCTTAGAGCTGAGTAATTTTCAAATTTTTCTTGGGGACATTTTTTAGGACATGGGCATTCTGGAGTGGAGAGAGGTTAGTAATCTAAGACTGCTTTAAAAAAATTAGCATTGCAAATGCTGCTGAATGTCAGCAAGGGACTGAAAACTTTGACACCTTGTTGGAGCTCTTTGTGCTGATTAAATTCTTGTCTCCAGCCTAGAATTGGCAGCTTATTCTCCTTAATTTTCATGCGGTAATCGGTGTTGAAAGAGTATTTCTTTGACAGTTGCCCTTGGGGAAAATTGGACCAGGGCTTGTTATTTAGGGCAGACAATTAAGTGGAAGAGAATAATAACTGGACTCCAAGGTCTTCATTTAGTTCCAAGAATGTCAACATTATCAACCCCTTTTCTATATTTACTGCAGGCCTCGGTGCATAATGGAAATTAGGGATAGACAAATCCATTTCAGAGTTAAGAGGATTGCGTTTTAATGGTCTAATTAAAATAAGTTGAAATCCCTTGTTTAAGATGAATTAGCCCTTCCCAGAAGATAAAGTTTGAGTGGTAGTCATAGTTTTGTTTTTTCTCGGTGGAGATAACTTTGAATTAGAAGTTATCACTGCAGATTGTCAGATCCTCTCTGTTCTAACTGGAGAAAGCAGTGACAATCTTGGTCCTTAGTGTTGGGTTCCGGGAAGAACTACTTGTAGCCAACGGCATGGCAACATCCCTATCTTCATTTCCAATGGGCAAATCACAGGTCATCCCCCTTCAAACACAAAAACAAACCCTAGTGACCACTGATATTTGCTTGTAGCAAAATTTTATACTTTTAGGAGAAATAGGAATTATTTCCAGTAACGTTCTCAAATGGTAAAATATCTGATTTTATAGAGTAGCTTATGGAACAGTCTTTCCTTCACACTTCCTTTTATTAAAAAAAAAAAAAAAAAAATCAAGCCAAGAATGGTAAGACCATGTAGAAAGACAAGCAAAATACTCAGACATCAGTGAGAGGAATCTTCTGTTTCATGGTGAAACTGTAGGCTCAAATATGCAAGTGGATGCTTAGGTTAAAACCAAAGCCTTGTCTAATACATAAAAAGGGCCGATTTGTAGTAAAATTTGTGACACATCTACAGTTATAACAATGATTAAAAATACTTAGGCCTAAACTGTATTACTCCCTTAAGAAGGTATTGCAGCTCTTGAGTCTCTGTGCCATTTATAGAATACACGTGACCTTAATTTCACTGTCATGTAGAGTAAAAGGGAAGAATAGAAGAGGGATCGGTTAAAGATTACACAGGGCAGCAACATTTAAGAGCTTGTTATTTAAAAAGTCCAGCGACTCTGCCAGGAAGGGATGACCTTTCAACTTCGTCCCTGGCATTGTTGGTATCCTTGGCTGAAGGAAAGGACGTAAACAAGCAGGCAAATAACTGATTTGGGATTGGGTTCTTGTATGTCTCCAGTGTGTAAGAAATTCTTAAAAAAAAACAAAACAAAACAAGGCTAACTCTGGTGTGTAGATTGAACATATATTTTAAATGTCAGGACT
Source organism: Indri indri (assembly GCA_004363605.1). Classification (NCBI taxonomy): domain Eukaryota; kingdom Metazoa; phylum Chordata; class Mammalia; order Primates; family Indriidae; genus Indri; species Indri indri. The sequence continues at coordinate 30,814 of RJWJ010000378.1, read as the reverse complement.
TTTCTTAAATGCAAGGCATGTGTAATTAAGTGAAAATTGATAGGCTAAGAATCGAAGCCCTGAGCTGGTTAGCAAAAGGTTCTAGACACAGAAGCCAAGATGTTTGGGCAGGAAGCGGAAAGGCCAGCAGGTTGTTTAGGGGTATGCGGGCCCTGGGCCTTGTCCTGAGCAAGAGGGAACCAGAAGGTTTACCGGCTTCAGCTGCCATGTTTGATGCGTTGGGAAAGTCAGTGGTAACAATGTCCATTATGGATTTGACAAAGGGTGGGACTCAAAGGTGGGAGACCAGCTGGGACCAGCAGTTGCTCTAATCCAGGAGAGATGATGGAAGTTGGACCTGAGGCAGTAACAGAGGGAAAGAAAAGTGAATTCAAGGTCTCAGAGGAAAAATTGAGGGAATTAGTGACTCACTGGAGGTAGAGAAGGAGGAAAGGGAAAGAGTCTGGAATAGTAGATTCTGAGCCTTTTTGGTTAGGCTTATAAGAAAAAAAAGTTATAGCAAAAATAAGAAAATCCTTCCCTTAATAAATGCAATGCATTCCATTTTCTATTCCGTTTTATTTACTAAAAAAAATACATTACTGGTCTGGACTCATTAAATTGATTTCATAGCTTAATAGTCATGTTTGAAAATGCAGGAATGCAGTGAACTCTGGTGTCCAGCAGGAATTGGGCGGTACTGGTGCTGTGACTATTTTCAAGGCCCCTTAGTACCCACTGAGGCAGGCAGGGGTGGGGTGTGTCAAGTGCTGAGGTAGAAGGTGATCAAAACCCTCCAGTCCTGCTGCCAGCAAAGCAGCCGAGAGTTACCTGTTACCTGTGTTACACTTCCTTGTAAAGTTCTTGGAATAAAGGACCTCCAGCTTAAAAAAAAAGGGGGGGGGTGGATAAGAAGGAAGAAAAGAAGGGAGGGAGAGAGATGGAGGGAAGGGAAAAAGAGGCAAAAGGACGAAGAAAGAAAGGATTGAAACCATGGGCTTAGACTAATGAGGCAGAATTCTGAGTGGACCTCAGCCGCAGGACTTGCTCACTCCAGTTCTTACTCTAAAACTGAGCAGGGAGGAGTTTCAATCCTGGGTGAGAAGAAGTAAGCACACAAGACCCTGTCTCTCCCATTGTGATGCAGCTACAAAACCTGGAGAAATTACACACAGCAACTAATTGAGGACCCTGAAGAATAAATGGTAGCAGGTAGATTGGGGAAGGTGACAAGAACTTGAAATAGCATTAAACCTGCAGTGCTTTCAATATTGTTCTTCCGGTAGTCCCTGGTCTGGACTCAAATCAGCCTGAAACCCAGAAGTGGGCGTTGGTGTGGACAGAGAGAGTTCCAGATGAATCTTTTACTTCTGGCTTGAGTAGGAGGAAGAGGGACTCCAAACACTCAGAGTGCAAAAGTCCCCCATGTTTTTTGCTCTTTCTTTTCTCCGTTATCGTCTATTCCTGCCACCAGATAATCCCATGGTGAGAACAGCTGTGGAAATAAGGTGATAGCAGCAGGGACCTAAAGGTACCTAAAACTCTGAAGGAGTGGGATGGAAACTGTCACTCTGGGGGAGCTGTTATCTACTTTTTGCTTCTGTGTTCTCCTGTCGGATGGCCTCAGATGTGGCTGTAGTCATAGTGAGTAAATGGCTGAGCAGGTTAAATAATACCTCAGCTTTCTGGCTAAAGTACTAAGAAGAGGAGCACTAGGAAACCGGAAAGTATCTTGGAAATACCGGAAAAGGAGGAGCTCAGGGATGTGACCCACAATGTTTTTATGAACCCCTGGACTTGCCACAAACTGTGCACGCGTGAATCTGACCCTAAAGAGTACACCAACACAACAGACTACTGCCCGGGTCCCAGACTGTCCACTGTGTGTACACATGCAGGACCAATCCAGATGGCACAAAAGGGCTTTGGAGATGAACCACAGCCCATGGAAGGGAGGTCAGAACTTGTGGCTCAAACTGAACCAGGTTATTTGCCTGCTTAAACAATAATGTCAACATTTTCTGTAATATTTAAACAAAACCCAGAATTTCATAACATTACTTTCAAAAAATCCAAGAGATAATTAAGCCAAAATTACCTGGCATAAAGTAGACTAGGAAAATCTCAACTTGCATAGAAAAAGACAAATCAGACCTCAGTGCCAAGGTGATGCAGATACTGGGCTTGTCGAAGTCTTTAAAGCAGCTATTATAAAAATGCTTCAGGAAGTAAGAGTGAACACTATTGAAACAAATAGAAAGGTAGAAAGTCTCAGCAAACAAATAGAAGCTATAAAGAAGAACTCAGTGACAATTTAGAAATGAAAAATATAATAATCAAAACAAGAAGCTCACCAAATGGGCTCAGTAGCAGATTGGAAAAGATAGACCTAAATTCAAACACATCAATAATTACATTAAATATGACTGGTCTAATCACAGTAATTAAAAGATGGATTATCAGAATGGATAAACAAACAAGACCCAATTAAATGCTGCATGTAAGAAACTCACTTTAATTATAATGCCGTAGGTAGTTTAAAAGCAAAAGGATGCAGGAAAAAAACATGCAAGCAGTAATCTGAAGAAAGCTGAAGTAGCTATTAATATATTAATATTAGAGTAGACTTCAGAGCAAAGAAAATAATTAGGGATAAAGAAAACATTTTAATGACAAAAGGATCAGTTCACCCAGAAAACCAGAGCTTCAAAATACATGAAGCAAAGATGGAAAGAAGTGACTCTTATTTCTTATTCTGAAATAATGTTTCTTATTCTGAAATAAGAAATAAAAAAATTCTTCTATAGTTGTAGACTTCAACATTTCTCTTTTGATAATCAAATAGAACTGATAGACTGAAAATCAGCAAAGCTATAGAGGAAACAACTAGTTCTAATTGATACTTACAGAACACTCTACCCAACTATAGCCAAATGTGTATTCTTTTCAAATGTGCATAAAACATTCACCAAGATAGATTATATCCTGAATCGTAAAGCAAACCATAACAAATTTGAAAGAATTGAAATCGTATGAAATGTTTTCTGACTATAATGGAATTAAACTATAAATCAATAACAAGAATAACAGGAATATGTCCAAACACTTGGAAATTAACACACTTCTGAATAATCCATGTGTTAAAGAAGAATTCTCAATAGAAATTAGAAAATATCTTGCACAAAATGAAACAGTACATATCAAAATTTGTGGGATGTAGTTGAAGCAATGCATAGAAGGAAATTTATAGTATTACCTATATTAGAAAAGAAGAAAATACTCTAATCAATAATGTGAACATCTACCTTAAGAAACTAGAGTAAGAAAAGAAAAACCCAAATAAGTATAAGGAAGGAAATAAGAGTAGAAATTGATGAAATCGAAAACGAGAAACAGTAGAGAGAAATCAATGGAACAAAAGGCTGGTTCTTTGAAAAGAAAAATAACATTGACTAACAAGAATGACAAGGAAAAAGATGCTAACTGGCAACATTAGGAAAGACATTAAGTGAATAATAGAATACTACGAACAACTCTAAACATATAAAATGGACACCTTAGATGAAATGGACCAATTATTTAAATGGATCAGTTCCTTAAAAACCACAAACTACCAAAACTCACCCCAAATAAAATAGATAACCTGTTATTATAACTATTAACTGTAATTATTAAAGAAATTTAATTTGCAGTTAACCTTCTGCAAAAGGAATCTCCAGGCCCAGATAGTTTTCCTGGCAAATTCTAGCAAATATTTAAAGACAAAATAAAACTAATTTTACACAATCTCTTCCAGGAAATAGAAGAGGAGGAACACTTCCCAATTCATTCTATGAGGCCAGCATTACCATGATATGAAAACCAGACTCAAAATACAGCAGACCAGTAACCATTATGAACAGAGATGCAAAAATCCTCAACAAAATATTAGCAAGTCAAATTTAGCAATATATAAAAACACACCATGGTCAAAAAGTATGCAAGTCTCATTCAATATTTGAGATTCGGTCAGTGTAACCCATCTCATTAACAGTCTTAAGAAGAAGAACCACATAACCATATCAGTTGGTGGAGAAAAAGCATTTGACAAAATTCACCATCCATTCACAATCAGAAAAACTCTTAGCAAACTAGAAGTTGGAGGAAACTTCTTCATCTTGAAAAAAGGCAGTTTACAAAAATCTACAGCTAACCCCATAGTCAATGATGAATGACCAAATCCTTTTCCCCTAATGGAACAAGGAAGGGTGTCCACTCTTACCACTCCTGTTGAATATTATGCTGAAAGTGTTAACCAGTTCAATAAGGCACGGGGTCAGAGGGGGGAAGGGAGGAGCATGCAGATTGGGAAGAAAGAAAGAAAATTGTTGTTCACAGACAGCATTATTGTCTGTATAGAAAATCCCAGGGAATCTACAAAAACAAAGCACAAGAAAAAACCCAGAACCCCTAGAATCAATAAGCTTAACAAAGTTATAGGATACAAGGACAACACACAGAAGTCCATTTTCTTTCTATATGCTGATAATAAACACTTGGGAATGGAGAAGTTTTTGAAATAGCATTTGTTATACCTCCAAAGAATGTAAACTACTAATGAATTGAGGGGAAAAAGTATCAGATCTGTAATCGAAAACTACAAAACACTGATAAAGCAATTAGAGAAGATCTACATAAATAGACATAATGGGTTTGTGGATTAGAAAATTCAACAGAGTGAGGATGTCAGTTTTCCAAGAATTTAACACTATTTCCAGAGAGGAAATAGACAATGTGTTTCTAGAATTTATATTAAAAGGTAAAAAGAACAAGAATAGCCGAAACGATTTTGAAAAAGAAGAATGAAATAGGCATCACACTACCTGATTTTAAGATTTGCTATGAAGCTGTGGTAATCAAGATACTGTGGTTTTGGCGAAGGGAGGGCCAGACCCCCTCCCCGCCCCCAGCAGTTGATTTTGGTGAATTCGCAAAAGCAACGAAGGAGAGGAAGGACAGTCTCTTAACAAACGGTGTTAGGTCAGTTGGCCATCTATATGAAAAAACCTCAATCTACACCTCATGCTTCATACAAAAATCACCTCAAATTGGATCATATAGCTAAATATAAAAAGTAAAACTATAACATTTTTAGAAGGAAACACAGGAGAAAATCTTTGTGGCTTCTGCTTAGGCAAGGAGTCCTTCTGCATCTCATGACCAACAGCTGAATAGGAGAGCCCAGAGGGTTGGCTCCCCCAGTCTGTGTGTTTGGGAAATGTTCGGGGTGTGCTTCTGTGCAGTGGATAATTGACGTCTGACTTCAGCGAGGTAGTTTATGTGACTACCATTTATTGAGCACTCACTGTGGGCCAGGCACGGTTCTAACTTGGTCCTCACAACGCCCCTGCAACATAGGTATTGCCCTATTACTCTCCCATTTTTTGAGATGAAGAAATTGAAGCACAGAAAAATTGATCAATATGCCTAGAATTCCATAACAGGCAGAACAAGAAATGCCCCTGGGCAGTCTCTTTCTAGACCTGTGGTGCCACCCAGCACTCTGTTCTGACAGTCTCAGCCTCCTTATCCTTTTTGAAAATGCAGATCACTAATGTTCTTGGCTCCTGTGACCTAGACGCATGTTTTCAGGGCATTTTTTTTTTTTTTTTTTTTTTTTTTTCTGTTTAGGCTTTATTCTCAGGCCCACGTTTGGGTTGGTGGGCTTTTGCAGTTGGATCATAGTGCACTGTTAACCCACGTGAATCTATTTAGCGCCCTCTTGTGTCTGGAGTGGTTTTACAGGAGGAATTGCTTTAGCGTGAAGGCCAGGGTACAAAAGATCTAGTGGGAAAGCTTTAGATTACCAAAATATCATGACAAATTAGTGTGATCAGAGACTGGATTTCCATTAGACATAAACTTTCTGGTGACACACCTCTGCTAGTGTGATCACTTAACAGAATCTTGGAGGGAAACTGGTGAAGTTGGCATTTAAATCTTAATTTGCCTTCCCTTTTTGAAGCAGTGTCCTGGCTTCCTGGGCATTTGTGCAGTACCAGAGGACCGGAGCAATTAGGATGGAGACCTTCATTCCTGGCTTCTCAGCATCGAACACCTGATATTATTCAGTCATATTTTTGTTTCTTTTTATATATTTACTTTTCTATTTACAGAAGTAGTAGATGCTCATATTGTAAAGTTGGAAATAGCAAAAGTAGGAAAAAATACACCCAAAGAATGTATACTCAATCATAATGCTTTAATTCTTATGAATTTTCCTTTTCTTCTTTCTACGTATGAATATTTGGGTGTTTTATTGAATGATGCTATGTTTATACTTTTAAATTCTTTTATCAGAAACATTTTATAGGTTAGGACATAGCTTTGGTCAACTACTGTGTGTGCTGAGTTCTAGGACCATGATAGGTATTTAGATTTTTGTTATTATTTTGGTATTTTAAATGACACTTCAGTGAACATCTCTGCTTCCTTTTTTTTTTTTTTTTGGTTTAGCTTAGAGTTATTTCCTTAGGATAGGTTTCTGAAATTACAATGAGATTTGGGAAGGCTTTAGAGGACTTTCAGATGCTTAGTACAGACACGTCGGAGCCTGCCCACCCCGGCTGGAAGTAGGTTCCACCACTTTGGTAGCGATGGAGATTTTGGGCACATTCCTTCACTTCTCAGAGCCCCGGTTTTTTCCTTTGTCAAATGAGGGTAATAATACCCGCTGTACGCTGTACGGGACTGTTCTGTTAATAACACATATGAAGTCCCTCCTCAGGGCTTGGCAGAGAGTGAGCTCTATAGCCTTATTGACAGAGTTGCTACCAGTTTGCCCAGCCACAAGTAATGTATGCAATTACTTGTTTAACCTGTCTCTCTAGTATTTGATACCCAATCATTTTATTTTAAAATACCTTTACCAACTTAAGTGAAAATACTACCTTATTATGGTTTTGATTTGCATTAGTTTGGTTATAGTGAGAATGAACAATTTGTTTAACTTTGTTACCATAAACCAGCTTGTCATCTCTTGTAAAATGCTTTTGCATTTTTTCTGTTGGCATTTAGTATTTTCTTATTAGTTTGTATGAACTAATTAAACAAGAAATAATTTAATCCTTTATCATACTTGTTGTGGTATGTTCATTTATCTAGAATTATATTTTTATATCAAATTTTGTTTTCTTTGTATGTTATATACATATTTCTCTCTAAGATAGAAATGTGAGTATAATTGTGATCTCTTTGTTATAAATTCTGTGAATTTTTAGATTATATCCATAATATTACTTGCAAGTAGTGACAGTGTTATGTGTTCCAACCATTCTACCTCTTATTATTTCTTGTGTCTTATTAAATTTGCCTGAAATTCTATAGCAGTATTAAATAGTCATTGGCTTAATGGGCATCATTTAAAAATTTTTCCTGATTTAAGTGAGAATATCTCCAGTGTTTCACAATTAAATAGAATACAAAGTTGTTATTTCCAAAAATATACTGTTTATTGGGTCAAGGATATGTCCAAATGATTTTTTAAATTTTTGAGTTATTACATATTTAGGAGCATAGTTTTTCTCAGAATAATGATATGGTTTTGTTATTTGATTTGTTTTTGTTTAGGATAATGAAGAATTTTCTAATACCACGCATATATTTGTATACTTAGAACTTGTATATACTCATTGTTTTGTGTTTTGCTCTTTTCAGTCAACACATTTCATGTAGACTGTTTCCTACAACCTACATATAAACTTTGTATGTGTGTGTAATGCATAAAAAGAAAGAATGTGGCTAGGCTTAGTGGCTCACATCTGTAATCCCAGCACTTTGGAAGGCTGAGGGGGAAGGATCACTTGAGGCCAGGGGTTCAAGATCAGCCTGGGCCACAAAGCAAGACCCCATCTCTACAAAATAGTAAAACATTAATCAGGTGTGGTGGCATGTGCCTGTAGTCCTAGCTAGTCAGGAGGCTGGGGCAGGAGGATAGCTTGAGCCCAGACATTTGAGGCTACACTAAGCTATGATTATGCCACTACACTCCAGACTGTGCAACAGAGCGAGACCTGGTCTCTTAAAAAAAAAAAAAAAAAAACAACCACGAATGTAGGAAAATATGTCAATATATTGACTGATTATCCCTAAATTATGGGAATATGAATTATTTTCACTTTACTCCTTGTTTTTCCAGTTTTCCAAAATAAGATGTACCACTGTTACCAGCAGGAAAAAAATGTTTGAAAAATGTCACTGCCATGCCAATTAATTATGGGTTAAATATGCTTAGGAGGTTAGATGTGATTTCAGGAAGCCTGCTTATTTTAGGGTACGTTCATTCGTTTTCTAGAGTTCAAATTATTTTAACGCTGATGAAGCTGAAAAATAATGGAGTTCATATCTGCTTAAAAAATAACACAGCTTATATTGTCTCTTTGGAGAATAATGAGAGTATGTGGGGGCTATATTTTCCTAAGCTAAGAGTTTAGGACTTGGTGTATGACAAATGATTTATTTTCATGACATCTCACATTCTTTATCCAAAAATCTTTAAAAGGAATTACAAAGAATATTTAAGTGCACTTTTATCACTTACAGGAATAAAGCTGTGTTAGCTCAGGATGATCCCATAGAATCTGGGACCTGCTGACCACAGGCTGGAGCACTGGACAGTTCGCTTTTGGAAACTTCATTTGTCCTCTTGGCCCCAGTGGGAGGTCACAAGCCTGACCCCATCTCATGGATATCTTTGTCCTGTCGGGGACTACACACAGATATAGAAACAGGAAAACATGCATTTATACATCAAGGAACACGCAAACAACAGTCACTTGATTGGTGCCTTAATTGCATCTTGCAAGCACCAGGAATAGCCCTTATTTCTTCTGGTGTGGTCAACACTTTCTCTCTGAAGTGAGTTTGCTGATTTTAGAGCTCAGGAGAATTCTCTTCCGATTTGGTTCTTAACATACCCTGTACTTAAAGTATGAAAATCTCTATTGACATGTCATTGAAGATTGTATTTATATATAAATCCGTAATGTCTTTTTTTTTCCTCTTCTTTTCTCTAGCTTTGGGCCAAATTATGTTGTATGTGGATGGGATGAATGGAGTAATAAACCACAATGAAACCATACAGTGGCTGTATACTCTCATTGGGTCAAAGGTAAGGGGAAGTTACGGTTTTGAACAGTTTGCTCAGTTTGCATATCATATGCCTCTCTTTCAGTTACTCTCCTTGAGATGGTTTTGCAGAAAGAAATTTTATTCAGCTTCATTCAAACCCTGTTACAATGTAAATGAGGACTATTATTTTACAGATTTTAAAATATACTTCAATTGCAAATAGCTTATGAAATTTTAATGCATCTCTATTTTTTCTCCTCTTAAGCTTTTCAAATGCTTTTGGCACCTCTGGTTTTTAATGTTTAATTGAAACATTATAGCATAGATATAGGATCTATGTACTTCCTGTATTTCATGTTCATATGTGTTCAGTTACTTAAGTACATATTTTTATGTTGTATATATGCATATTGATATTCCTATGTATAGATGAAATAATTTGAGATTACATTTCAGTTCTACCGTCAATTATAAAAGTAACCAACATTTATTAAAGATTTACCAGGCAGCTGGCCCCATATTAGATGTTTTATAAGCGTTACCTCATTTAATTGTCATGAGGCCACAATGTCATCCCCATCTTGTAGCTGAGGGGATAGGGCTTGACTATGAGCATACAGCTGCTTTCCCCTTGGATCTTGGCAAGCGTCCCTGCTCCCAAGGTAGCTACCCTGTCACTTGAGGTGTGCCAGAAGCTAGGCGAGGCTCTGGCATAGTTCTCTTTGGATTGTCAGCAGGGACCATTAGGGACCCGGCTGGAGGGGGTTTTGGGAAAGAATTAAGGGATCCTGTCCTGAGCTGGTGCAAATGCACCAAGGTGAGAGTGCAGAGCGGGTGGGGTGTCGTGGAAGTGATCATTGTGGCCGTAGTGGGCAACACAAGCAGGGAGGGTCTTGAGGGTCTTGGAATTTGAACTTAAGCAGGTCACAGACTCAACATAGCTTTCTGGGGTCCCTGCAGAACATGTGATCAGCCCAGGCTGTCTGCCATCCCTGTGTTCACCGCCCACCTGACTCGGGTGAGCCTGTCCAGCCTGGTGTGCACTAGCATTGTGCTCTGCTGGGGAGCCCGTCCCCTGGCCTTGCGTCTTGTGTTACCTGCTTCCCAGGGACTCTGGTGTCCTTCAGGAGCACTCGGCCCTGATTTGACTTTGGGATGAGCATAGTTCTTGCTTTAGGCTTTATCTTCCTTTCTGAATTCCCAGAATCCTGATGATGGTGCCCTTGTGTGGGTGGGAGGGCCTTCTCTCTCTGTGGCTGGCCCTGATATGTAAATACCCTTGGGGTTCTAGGTCCATGGGTGACCCTTACATCTTCCTCTCAATTTTCCTTTTCCCGGTAGTCCTGATGACAGAATTTTTTCCCTGTTTCATATTTAGAAAATAGCTATGGTTTCCCCCAGGAGGTTGAAAATCTTTTTTTTTTAAATTGTTGTTATTATTTTTGGCTTTGTTTTCTATGGAAAATGGAAGTGACTTTATTTTGAAACTGATGTAGGTGACCTTAGAAACTGAGTGGAATGCTGGGCCTACTAGGTTGATTGAGCCAGACTGGGGGGCGGGGGCGGTGGAGATTTATATCTCACATCCTGTTTCAGTGTGTTCTTTTTTTTCCTTGCTCCTGCGAGGAGCCCTCTCTAACTTTCATGTTCGTCTAGAAGCTACTCCCTCCCCATGGCTCTCTGAATGTCTTGAGGACCCTAAAAGCTAGGGAGATGGGAGGAAATTCTGCAATAAAAACTGACTTTTTATGTTAAATACATTACAGCTAAATTAAGACATCTTTATAGTTTTGTTATGGCCATGACTAAACACCATCAGCAAGCCCTATTTCTAAAAGGAAATAAAACCTAGGATGCTTACTATAGGAAAAGTGACAATCTGTTCGCTCGTCACTTGGGTCGTCAGGACTGGATCAGTGTGGAATTCTGTGTCCATCTTTCATTTTCCAAAAGGAAAGTCCCTAATAGTCTCTGGCTCTCGTGTTCATCTCTGTGCCAGTCATGACAAGGACACGAAAGTAGAGCCAAGAGGCAGACTGTGCCTGGGAGTTCACAGCGTTGTTCGAAAGGAGAACTCTGGTGACAGCGCAGCCTGTCCCACTGACCGTGATGTCAGATGAAGGTCTCCGGCCACCCCGCAGGGTGTGCTCAGTTCCAGGGTAGTCACTGAAAGTCAACAAAGGCAGCAGCTGCCAAGTTTATCTCCAGTCTCCGTAGTTCTAATGAGATCACATCTTATTTACAAAACCCATACAGTATCTGCTGACGCTCCTCTCCCAGCCCCATCTGGGTAGGGAGGAATCTGGAAGAACAGTGGACGCACCAACATAAGACCCTTAGGTTTTGAGAATGAAGCCTCAGTCCCCTCCTTAAACATGCAGGTTGGTCAGTACGGCCACAATAGGTTTTCCAGCTTCAAATTAAGAAATCAGGAAAGCCACGGGTCCTAGCATTTTCTTTTGACGAAAGAAGCAGATCTCTCTTTAAAGTTTTACCTTGGCATCCCCCTGTCTTTGCCTTAAACAGGCACAGAGTTGATAAAGGAAATACTGGGCTAGAGAAATCTTGTCATTCTGTTTTCATAATTCTTCATTTTTCTTCCATGAAAGGCAACAAGATGTGATTTTGCAGCCTGCCAGAGGGTCATTATGCAATGCATATTTGCAGATATTCGAGACTCGTAGCCAGAGGAAAATGATGCATTTGCAGCCAAATAATGACTTTTTAAAAGAAAGAAAAAAAAGTGTTTTCAATGAAGTGTTTCTTTCTATTTACAAGAGCCCATCTTTAAACTCCCCAGTCAGAGGTAAGAGGCAGATGCCCGCCCCATGACTTATTGCAGGGAGTGGAATTTTTCTCTTCGTACATCTGGAGTTCTAATTAATTGGGGTAAGATGATGCAGTTTGTACAGCACGGCCTTTTGTCACCCTAACACAGAAAGTCTGTGTCTCTGTGTCTGTCTGGATTCCCATCTGGCCCATGGGGTTGGCCCAGGGCCCTGGGACTGGCAAACCCTGACGTCCTTGCAGGATCTCCAGGGGTGCTTCTCAGGGCTGTCGTGGGAGCTGCCCCTTCTGCATTGCCGTCTGTTTGCCTGCTCTGCTCTGTCTTTCTGTCAGCCCCATTGAATCTAATCCTTCCAGCTGTTCTGCAGGTTGCTGATCACAGATCTCTAGACTTCCTTTGTACTGTGTGAGGGTGGGCATGTTTCACTGCTCCTACGTAGCCCCAGCTACTAACCCTGGGCTGGGGAGCCCTGGCCACGGCCCCCCTTTCTCTCGTGCATACACTCTGGGGACATCCCTGAAAGTTTCTCATCAGGACAGTAAGACGAAGAGAAGTAATGTGTAGTGTGCAGAAAGGAGTGGTGGAGGAAGGAGAGACAGGCAGGTATGGGAAGCTGGGGTGGGGGTGGATAACGTCGTATCCAGGTGTGAGATGATGAGGCCTGGTTGCAAGTTGCAGTGGAAACAGAATAATGGAAATGTGGAGACATTTTGAAGAATAGCTTTCTTGGACTGGGTTTTTGGTGATAGAAAAATAAAGGCAGGAATTAAATATAGCCACAGTTTGACTCTGGGCAGCTAGGAATATGGCAGTGCCTTGGGCAGGAGTAGAAGAGTTGGGATTGGCGTCCGTGGGCAAGAAAGCTTCAGACAGACAGGTTTTGAAACGGAGGAGATGTTCCCAAGGAGAGCTGCGCTCCGTGGAGCCTGGTGCTCTGTGTGCCCTAGGAGATGCTGGCTGATTGAGGAGGAGAGGAGAGGAGTGAGCCCTCCGGTCTTGGAGTCTCTCAGTGCAGCTGTTGTGTGATCCACTCCGATGACCACATGTGGATGAGATCTGAAGAGATTTTGGGGTTACGTAATATAAAATGGTAGAATTCTAGCTTTGTGGAGATTGCAAGGTGGTGTTAAAGAAGTTCCTGATACCATCAGTCACATTCCTGATACTTCTAGAGGCAGAGGGAGTGTCGTTTCCTCAGGAGGCCCAGCCACTGTTGGACACTGGAGTTGGCAGAAAGCCTTTCTTACTGGGACCCGCCATGGCCTGCCATTAACCCAATGCTTATACAGTACTCTCTTGAGCAACATGCTCTGACTTCCCCGTGGAAGCTCTTTGACTATTTAAAGGCAGTTACTATGTAAAGCTACACTCCGTGGCTACTGCAGGTAGTCCTTTGGGATATGACTTCCAATTCAGTTCTACATCTTACTGGTTGCTAAATTTGCTGTCCATCCTGTACAAAGAATATTAATATGATGGCCTCCTGGGATATGACATTATTCTTGCACAAATCCCACCTCTGAGTCATCACATCTTAAGTGGTAGCCCTGGGTGCAAACTGGTGATCCACTAAACCCCTTCCAGGTTTTTTTCATATATCCACATCCGCTGGTTTCTTCCATTCTGCATGTCTGTGATGGATTGATTCACACCTAAATGAAGGGCTTTGCATCTTTTCCCATTGATTGTAGGCCAGAGTTCCAGCCTCAAAATAATTATGAATTTTGTTTTGAGCCTTCATCATATTAACTGTTAGTGCTAAGTTTTATTTAACATAAATTTAACAAGCAAAGCTTCTGTGTCATTGACCAACATGCTAGGTGGGACAGAGACAAGGAAAGTGCAAACCAGTGCAGCCTGCAGATTGACACCCATCAGTCAGGGCGTTTTCAGGCCACTGTGCAGTTAGTGGGAAGCTGTGGAGCTCTGACCATCCAGCCGTGTTTCTTCACTGGGCTCCCCAAGGCTTTCCTGAAACCCAAACACCTGCATCTGGCAGCAAGTGCTGGAGCCTCGGGTCAGACACACCTGTGTGATACTTTGGGATGGATTGATCTTTCATCTATAAAATGGAGATAGTATTCTATGAAATGGGGATAATAATATTAATAGTGAAGAATATGAAAAACACTGGGCAGTAGGAGACTCCCAGGATGGTTTCCTGCCCCTGCCCCAGGAGTAGTTTTATTCTTTTCCTTTCTCCTCTGCCACCTTGCTGCCCTGTGACTCAAGGCTTTTGTCTCAGTGAGGAGAAGGCTCTGGCTGTGGTTTCCTGCCTTTCCACAGTGGTGGCTGCTCCTTTGGGGTCGTTTGTGTTCTGCCTGTTACGTGGCTGTGCACCCCCCAGCCTGCACCATGGGGAAGAGTGTCTTAGGTCCCATCCCCACCCTCAACTTCCTTGTGAGTGCCATGGACGTTTGTGGGGAGCAGATCCCGCTGGTGTCTGCAGTTCCTGGCGGTTTCATGGTCTCGTGGTAGCCCATACTCTGCCCTTAACAATTTGTTAAAACTGTTACTGGAGTTTTTCTTACTGCTTTGTATGGCACTGCATCTTCCTCCCCTCCTCTGCCTCAGGTGGGCCATGGCTGGCATCCTACCATTTCTGCGTGGATGGAAAGTTCTTTCTCCTTAGATTTCAGGCTACTTGGTTGCCCTGCAACCCCAGCTGTATGATGGGCTCAAGAAGAGTTATGACATTAATGATTATTTGGCTCTTTCTTATTGTTAGGTTAGGAGAGAGATTATTTATTCATTGATTGATCAATTGATTGAGACTGGGTCTTGCTATGTTGCCCCGGCTGGTCTTGGAACTCCTGGGCTCAAGTGATCCTCCCTCCTCAGCCTTCTAAGTAGCTGGGACTATAGGCACAGTCACTGTGCCTGACTAGGAGCCATACTCTTCGCAGCTGTCTAAGCAGAAGCCAGAAGTCCAGTTTCTAATATTATAAAAAACACTGTAAATGTATTTCACTACCATGAGATCTGCTCAGCCAGTAAATTCTACATGGTCCAGCCAAAAGAAATTACTAGAACCTTATTTAGTTCCTTCAGTTGCACTGTTGTCTTAAATACAGCCTAGGTGTTGGATTTTGTATTATTACTTCCAAATTACTGGAATTAAAATATATTTAATTAATAGAAATTAGATTAAGACTAATTTTCATAATGCAGTTATGATAACAGATGGAAGAAAAAACATAGCTAAAGTTTACTGGTGTAATTTGGAAGTCTTAAAAACCTTTTAAAACTTTTACTAAATTTTTTATGATTACAAGAGAAATATATTCTTTGTATAAAACTTCAGAAATACAAAAAAAGTAAAAAACTACCTGGAAATGCTGCCACATAAAGATTTTTAATTTTTAATTTTTAGTACCCTTCCTTCTGATTTTTCTTTGGAGTTTTCTTATATAGTTAACTCTAAATATAAGCATTTTTCTGTATTATTACAATATTTTAAAATCATAATGTTTAATGCCTATGTAATAGTCATATGAATATATTATAATTCATTTGTCTTTTCTCGTATTGTTAAATAATCCAGTTTCTGGTTCTGTGTTATATTTAAGGAGCTTTGTTTCTAATGTCATGAAAACATTTAACGAATGAGGTTGCGATTGAATTTTTTTTTTGCATGTTTATTGCATTTCATTAGATGAGATTTCTAAAATCCCCTGGGTTTTAATGGCCCGGTCATCTAATATTTGTGTTAGGGACATCGTGGGTGCAAAGCACTAGCTTCCCCTTTAGGGCAGTGCTCTTCTGCCGGCCACTTGGCTATGCACACCTGGAACGCTAATTCTGACTTCTTTTACTTAGATGCTCCCATGTGAGGATGATCTCAGTGGGAGAAAAAGGGGAATAGCAAGTGTTACTAGTTGTTGTTTTAGGAGGATGTCACGGTGAGAGAGCAGAGGTTCAGGCCAGGCCTCAAAGGGGGCCGGGGGCTGAGGAGCCTCCGCTGTCCAGGATGGGTCTCTAGTCACAGGGCCAGAATGGCATTTTCTTCCACTCACTCAGATGATTGGCTTCAGGGAGCTGATTTGTGGTTCCTCAACTCTCAGGAGCAGAGTGGCAGCTTCTAATCTGCATAGACAGTATCCCTGTGAACACAAGCAACAGAAGCAGGGGTGGGAGTTTGACTCTCCTACCCACAGGGCCAGGGGCAGCCAGCTGGGTCCCAGCAGTTGAAGAGGGCAGGATTTTAATTCTAATTCGAATCTGGAAGAACATTTGGGGTGATGCAAAAGCCACAAAGTAGCCAACATGCTCTTCCTCAGAGGGAGGCGTTCTGCCTTCTCCTGGGAGAGTCGGATGGGCAGGAGGAACGGAAGAAACACAGGCTTCGGGGAGCCAGCCCAGGAGTTGCCCTGCAGGCGCTAGATCCCCTTGGCCAGTGCCCATAACCCCGTCCCCTCGGGTTCTGCCTCTCTCTGCTCACCAGCACCCACCTGCGAACAGTTGTCCACCCGCTCGCTCCAAGGACATAGGACCCAGCCACACTCTTCTGACAGCACGTTCGCCAGACCTGACGTGTAGCTGCTGTCCACTGTCACGTTTCCGGGGCTGGTTGTTTATTTAAGAAAGTTCTTTAACCTTGACTATTACTTGGAAAGTGATATTTGTCACATTTCCCCAGGGTGTAAGTTTTTGCACCATTGGGAAAGAAAGGAGTCTCCATATTACAGTAGAAAGAATCAGATTGGGCTGTGTCTTCCTTTGACTTCTTCCAGAAGTTAGCTGTCTGACAATTACGTCGCCTCCTAGAGCGTGAGTTTTTGTATCTGACAATGGGGATGCCACTAATTGGAAAAGTACCCAACCTTGTTGCTTTCCCTCAGTCAAGCATTTATTCTGCAAATACTGTGAAGGTGTTCTTTAAGGCAATATTTTAGTGCAGGGATTTTGATATTTCTTACTTAACAGTAAGAGAGTGTGTTCATGTTACATTTTACCAATGAAAATTGATAACTAATACCTTGAATACCATAATTACCTTGAATATCCTAAAGAAAGTTTGTAAAGTAGATATTTTCTGGAAAAAAATATTCTGTAAAAAAGACTTCTGCACTCAGATGTTCATAGCATCACAATTGCAAAGATGTGGTTCTCGTCCACTTTTATTCATTGTTCTTTAAAGAAACCTCCAGCTAAGCCGTGGAGTTGTATCTCAGTAGAAGAAAATGTTAACGTGTAGCATTATTTAATTTATCTTCATTATTTTGGATACTCTGCCATGTTTTACATGCTGTAAGATTCCCCAATCACTAGTAAAATCTTAAGGACTGCCCAGTCTCACACTTGGCTAGTACGCCGACTACAAATTTGGTTTCTTTTCTGCAAATGGCATTGGGTTATAAGTAGGTTGGCCAGCAGGCCCTGAGGCAGAACACATGGGTTTGGTGCAGGTGACTTCCTGTCCTGGCAGATATGCCAACCCTAATCTCCACACTCTCCTCCCTCTTGGACACCTGCGAGCGAAGACCAAGTTTTCTGTATTTAGGTAATTTGTTTGGGCCTGTGCTTTATTTCGGATAAGACCCACCTCATGTTGCAGACAACCTGTTAGAGGTTGGGAGGGTAGAGCTTTGCAGTCTGAGATGACTATTGGATTGTTTGATAACCAATTACAAATTTAGGGCCTACTCTGAGCTGCTTGCTCAGAAATTCTGAGCTTTATCATAAGGCATCGGAATAAAATGTCTAAATAAGGATTTCCAAAGACGTGCACCTTAAGTCACTTGAAATCTTTTCTTTTTTAACAATACCCAGTATACTCTAAAGTGCTGGTTAGCTTATAAGCAATGTGGCAAAGCTTTATAGATCAGGCTATTTTACCAATTTCTAACTCAGTTTTAATAACCAGCATCCAGTTACATAACATATATTTATGCTGTTTTAGTGGAAAATGAAACAAAAGTGAAGCATGGTTTTCTAACCCCCTTCGTAATTTAAATCCTGAGGTTTGGAAGTTGTTTTCTTTCTATGGTGGTTGCATTTTTAGAAGAGGAATTAGGAATTTGAAGATTTTCTGGAATACTTTTATTTCTGCTTAATGAGCAGCATATTTGACCTGCTAAGTATAGTTCTTATGTTTCTCTAAGTACAATAAAACGAGGAGGGAGTTCCAGTTTGGTTTTAAGTTGTAGAAGTATTGAGAAACTGTCTTTTATTTCTCTTGCATACATCTGGTGATTATATTTTATCTGAGACCAAGATACCCGGATTCTGTACAGGCTGACTCCACACCCTTCCTGTAAGTCGACCTAGAAAATAAAACAACAGCGAAGCACTGTGTGGACGCCAGGCTGCTCCCTCCCCTGCAGCCCAGCCTCCCTGGCATGGTGCTGACGTTGAGCCCTGAGTTACTTACGGAAAAATGGAGGCTCAGTCCCTAGACTCAGGCTTGCCTTGATGAATGTGACTTCCCTGGATCAACAGGCATCTCTGGTCCTCTGAAGGTTCATGGCCTTTATTCTGTGCTGACCAGGAACTGAGGGTGCAGAATGCTAGCTGAAGCACAAAGTAAAGCTCAGCCCAATCACCCCCAAAATGTGCTAAGTCATTATGAAATGTGCATCAATTCACAGCCGGCTGTACGTCCCTGCCTTTGGCGCTCCCCTAGTACAAAAGGATTATCTCAGATTTCTGTTATCTTGTGATTTAGCTGTATGTTTTAGAACAACATAAAGCATGATCTTTATTAAAACAGAGTTTAAATGGAATACCAGTATTCCCTAGACTGTAATTAAAGAAAACGCAGGTAACATAAAGCCCAAAGGCTGAATTTAGAGCCTGGTGTTTTCCTCCAGCTGGAAGGAAGTAAGGTTATTTGTGTGAACAGGAACCCAAAGGCCATCGTGTGTCTCTTCTGCTCCACAGACTGAGAAGGGCTGGCTGTATCCAGCCCGGGCCTTCTTGACATTCATCCACACTGTAGGAGCTGTCCTCTGGGACTGCCCTCTGTTTGCATTTGTCCTTGACTCCCTGGCTCTGAGGGCCTCTAGCGTGGGTAACGCTCTCCACGCATGCAGCGTGGTGGTGGCCCAGGTGCTCCCTCCTCGCAGGTGTGACCGTGGCTTCATTATTGCTTCACAGAACCTCACTGGGTGCTGGATACCCAGAAGATGCTGAAGACGTTAAGTGCAGAAGCAGAGAACCTTGGATAGGGAGGGACCTTAAATGGGCTCAGCTGGTCCACCCCCTTGGGGTTCTGAATCCCTTCTACAAAAGCCTCAGTTGGTACGAGCAGAACCTCCAGAGATGGGGAGCCTGCCCCTCCCGTCACCCCATTTGTCTCGCCACCACTGATGCTGGCGCTGACTCCTGGCTGCCCTGTGCACCTGTTCAACTGCGTCCTGACTGCCATATCTTCCCACAGCATCAGATGCTCTGGAAGAATGAGAATCAATTCTTACTGATTTTCTCTCGGCGCTAGACAGATGGGCAGGTGCTCCGGCCTGTAAGTCATTGTGGGGAAGCCCTTCATTTCAACACGAAGGCCTGCCAGGCAGAGCTGAAAGTCAGTTCAGACTAAAGTGATGCTTTGCTGACGGGTCGGGGCCGCACAGGGGTGTGTGTCCCAGCAGCCGTGCAGCCGGTTCCCACCCTGCTCATCTGTGACGCTTGCCCTTGCTGCCACCACGGGCCTGCCTCGCCTCCTCCCTCGCTGTCCTCTCTGGTTTGCCTCTTCTCAGCTGGTGTGGACTGGGAATCTTGATATCCACTCCGATTAAAACAGGTGTAAGGTAAGCACAAGGGGCATGAGGGTAGATTTTCAAGAGCTTTAGGATGAGCGGCGTGTTTGGACTCGGTAGAATGGGTGTGTGGTCGCCATTGTGGCTGTTCCAAGCTTTGGAGCATTTTGACTGCATTCCAGATACCTGAGGGCATCAGAGCACGTGACTTCTGGATAAACGAGGGTTTTCTGTAGAATTCTTTTTAAGGAATGCACCTTCATTACCTTCAAGTCTATGCAATAACACTAATAAGGAACTGCTGAGGAGGATCCTGCCGGACATATTTGGATGATTATTAGTTAGGACACGCTTGCAATTAGTACCATGTATTTCCAAAAAACTAATGTTCTGATGTACTTTTTTCTTAAGTAGTTTAGCTATCTGTTATTAATTTACATAGTAAAGCTTCCAAAAGTACACACACATAAACCTAGACTCAGTAGAAGCCAAATTCATAGAATCCTAAAATCATGAATCAGAAGAGCTTGAGGGTTTTTTTAAAAATCAAATTACAGTGCTGAAAGAGCTCTAAAGAGAGCCTTTACAACAGAGGGGAGGAAAACGTGAATAGGCATGTCGAAACCAATAGAAAAAGAAGACTTTGCTAGAAAATAGTGGTCTCTTAATTAGACAGCCTCGTATGGGAGAGCCACTTAGGGATTCTGAGTGCCTGGTCAAGGCCTCGTGTCGGTCAAGGCCTGGTGGCTGCAGAGATGCTCTGGGGGAACCTCTCAGAGGTGGGCATGGGGGACCCTGCTGAGACCAGCTAATGGGGGAGTGGGGTTGGGCAGCAGCCAGGTTCTTTCCCAGGAAGGCATTTAGAGGCTTAAACCACATAATAATAGTCCACCCACTGAGGAAGTCACCAAGCCTGAACTTGCTGGGTCTTTTTATTTACTTGAAGAAATATCTTCAGCTCTAAACATACAAAGCACAATTCATTGTGCCATACCTTCCCCTTCTACCCCCAGCCTTGTAATTGTTGAGAAAAATATTCTGGAACTTAAGTCTGTTTCTAGGCAGGAAGCAGAGGAATGATTGTGGGACTCCAGTTTGAGGGCAGAAGCCCTCTGAGGAGTTCAGAGCCCTCGGAAGGGCTCAGTGCCCTGCGTGGAAAGGACGTGACCATGAGAATGGAACCCAAAGGTGCTGCTTGTCCTCGGTGCGACTGTGGAGGGCCCTGGCCTGGCTGCGGGCTGTGACGGTGGGAGGTGGAGGCTGGGGCCTGAGGCGGCCCACTCCACACAACATGGGCACAGTTTGAAGGCTGAGCCTCGGTGCTGGCCTGCCTGTCTGTCGCGTGCAGTACTGACTGAGCCGCTCCGTGTGGGTTGGACCAGCGACATCTCTGCCACCAGGACACTATGTTCTTAGGGTCAGCAGAGGACCAGCAGGTGAACAAGTGTCTGTAGCAATTTCAGGTCATGCTAAAGGACGTGAAGAAAATAAAACAGTCATGTGATAGTGACCAAGGGGCTCCTGTGCATAGTCAGGAAAGCATTTTCCAATGGGGATTTTCAGACCTGGAGGATGAGAAAAGGCCAGGCCTGTGGGTTCCAGGCAGAAGATATAGCTCATGAGAAGGCCCCGAATGGTGACCAAGCTTCCGTATGTGAAAAACACACTCACATAACTAAGGAGCTGGTATTTGAAACAAACTGGGCAGGAGGGACAGAGACAGACAGAAGAGAGGGAGTTGGGGCTCGGCAGAGGCCAGAGCACAAAGCCTGCAGGCAGCTGCCCCCGTGTGGCGGCGGTGATTGGGAGCTGAAAGCAGGAAGGTGCAGCGGTCATTGTGGCTGCAGTTTGGAGAATGGACTTCAGGGGTACGAGGCCTGGAGCCCTTAGGGGAGGCTGTCATGGTGGTCCAGGGTGGACGGAGAGGCGGACAGGTTTGGGACAGATCTTGAAGGGAGCTCTGACAGCACTGGTGGATGGATTTGCTGTGGGGATGGGGTGAGAGGTGCAGGTGACTCCTGCCCAGCGCTTGGGGGAGGTGAGGGTGGTGGGGCTTGTACTGAGGTGAGGTGGGGGCTGTGGAGGGGGAGCAGGCTGGTGAGTGCAATGGCGTGAGCACGAATGAAGATCAAGATTTCTGTTTTGACCGCAATAAATTTGAGGTGCCTGTTAGCATCTGAGTGCAGATGTCATGTGTTGGGTCAGCCCTGAGAGCAACATTGAGCATCCGGTCTTAGATGGACTTCAAAACTGAGGGACTGGATGATCTCACCTAGAGAGAGTGCGTGGACAGCGAGAGCAAGAGAGCGTAGGAGTGAACTCTGAGGCCTTTCCATGCCTAGAACCCAAGCACCTCAGAGAGAGCTGATGGAGGTGCTGCTCAGGTCAGAGAGTGCAGCGGTTGCCCAGAGAGGGAGTTGTTTCTGGAGGGAGATTGTGTCACGAGCTGCTGAGAGTTGAGCTAAAATAGGCAGCAAGAAGTAGCCATTGGGTTAGACAGCAGAGAGGCCATGGGTGACCCCGACAAGAGCATCCTGGTGGTGCGAACGTCCTGTCAGGTTGGGGTGAGGGTTCACTGCGGGGTCGGGAAGTGGAGCTGGGGCTGTAACAGCTCCTTGGAGAAGTTCCTGTAAAGGGTGGCTGAGCCCTGGGGACCGCTGGGGAGAGGTGCAGAGTCAAGGAAAAGACAGGTCTTTCGCTAGGTTAGTGCGACAGCAGGGGGAAGGGAAGGCAAGGTGCCGCGTGATTTTGGAGAAATGACTTGGGGTGGGTGGTGTTTTTAAGCTGTTCCCCGTGGACCACAGAACGCAGTCCCCTACTTGGGCTTCCCCCAAGTTCCCTGTGAAGTCTACCTGTGTCCCTAATGCTTCGATGTGAGCAGATGTGTCCAGAAGGCACTGGGTTTTCCTCGGGCTGCAGAGCAAATGAAGTGAGAGCCGATTCTCTACAACCTGTGATGGAGGCTCGGGGGTAGTGGGGTGCGGCGAGGGCTTGTGGACTGCTGGACCCGGCCGCTGGCTGATGCATTCAGTGAGCAGACATTGCCAAGCGCAGCTCCAGGCCCTGCAGACACAAAGCAAATGAGCCCCTCTCCCCTCGAGAAAGCTCACTGCCCACAGGGGCATGGGGCACTGACGAGCAAACAGCCTGCGGTGGAACTTACAGCCCGGGGCAGGCTTGCTGATTCTTAGATGCACAGTTTGAGCCTGTGTCCCAGAGGCAGTTGGTGTGTGAGCTCCTTGAGGAGGAGGTTCTTGGAAGGACGCAGGGCCAAGGGAAGGAAGATTGGGGGGCGCAGTTTGAGGGGGAAGTGGGAGCTGACCTGGGGACCCTCAAAGTGCTTCAGCCCCCCGGGCTGGCTGAGCTGGAGTAAGGAACTTGTGGCTACTTCCATTGGGAGGTTTGGGGTTTTCCCTGGTGGTAACCTCCCCGAGAGCAGGTGGCAAGGGAGGGTTCTACCTGTGTGAGGGAAGGCTTAGGGCTGTGCGAGGCTCCTCGCAAATCCCGAGCCTCGGGCCCAGGGAGTGTGGTTCTAAGGCCCCAGGTGGACTTCTCTACTTGGTTTTAAGAATGGAGGACATGGTTCAGGTTTCTGCCTGCCCATGCCAGCTGTTGTGACCTTGGACAAGTCAGTTAACCTGCGATACCTGCTTCCTCAGCAGAAAGATAAGAATCGTGTGTGTCTACCTCATAATCCTGGAGTTGGGATGAAATGAAGTGACTGACTCAGCAAACACTACCTCGTGTGTTGAGAGACTGCCAGGTGTGGGGTCTGGAGCCACAAAGTCTGGTCCTGTTTCTTTTTTTTTGTTTTGTTTTGTTTTTTTTGAGACAGAGTCTCACTCTGTTGCCCTGGCTAGAGTGAGTGCCGTGGCGTCAGCCTAGCTCACAGCAACCTCAAACTCCTGGGCTCAAGCAATCCTGCTGCCTCAGCCTCCCGAATAGCTGGGACTACAGGCGTGCGCCACCATGCCCGGCTAATTTTTTCTATATATTTTTAGTTGTCCAGATAATTTCTTTCTATTTTTTTTTTTTTTTTTTTTTTTTTTTTTTTTTTTTTTTTTTTTTTTTTTTTTTTTTTTTTTTTTTTTTTTTTTTTAGTAGAGATGGGGTCTCGCTCTTGCTCAGGCTGGTCTCGAACTCCTGAGCTCAGAACGATCCGCCCGCCTCGGCCTCCCAGAATGCTAGGATTACAGGCGTGAGCCACCACGCCCAGCCTGGTCCTATTTCTTTGTAGCTTTGTGATTGTGGGCGGGGTACTTCCTGCCTCAGTTTCCTGATCTACACAACGGGAGTAGTACTAATTCCTGCCTTCTGAGGCATCTAATGAGGAATTAGGATCCAACGAAGGAATCCGTGTAATCGCTGAGGAGACCACCCAGGCCGAGGGAAGCGCGGGGTGCCAGCTACAGTTAGGACGGTGCCCTCGGGTGCACAGGGCCATGTCTGCAGTCACGTGATGGTTTCTTCTTGTCTGCCCAGTTCCGCCTGGTGGTGAAGACAGCCCTGAAGCTGCTGCTCGTCTTTGTGGAGTACTCGGAGTCCAACGCCCCTCTTCTAATTCAGGCTGTCTCTGCTGTTGACACAAAAAGAGGTGAGTTGTCCCTGCCGAGTTATGTCATCAAAGTGAAAATGTCTAACGTGGGGAGGTTTCCACATTTTACATGTTTGAAACAATTGAGAATCACTAGAATTCCCTATGCGTGGGCTTCCCACTGCGAGAAACGTACTTTTTTAGGATGGTGAGTATACAAAGATGAGGGCCAGAGCGTGGTTTGACAGTGAAGGAAAACCACTCATGGGCTTGCCCAGGAGAGGACAGACGCTGAGTGTGTCTTTATCTCTGTCCAGCCCCCGCCACGAAACCGCAGAGGACCGGCTCCCTCCCCTGCTTTCCCTGCCTCCTTCCTCCGCTCACTTCTATGAGGCTTCACTGCTTCCGACCCCTAGATGTGCCTTGGCCCTTCTCCCTTCCTTCCCTGCATCCCATGCCCTGCCTTCCTTGGGGCTCTCGCTGTCCCTCACCCATGTCCCTTGCCACTCCAGAGTGCTACTGGAAGATTCTTTTAACACACAAATTTAGTCCCATCATTCCGTATTAAAACCTGCCAATGGCTTCCCAGTGCCCACAGGGTAAAGTCCAAACCCTTCCTCGTACGAGACCCTTCAGCATCCAGCCCGTGTTCACCTGCAGCCCCGTCTCCCACCTGGTCTGCACCACCCCCTCCTTACCCGTTTCTCCACGAGGCTGCACCCTGCCCGAGGCCCGGTCTCTGTGTCTCAGCCTGGTGTCCCAGCACCCAGGCGGCCTAGAGCAGGCGGGCATGCCAGAAACACGTGGTGAAGAATGGGCTTTGGGTCTGGGTTAGGGTGTAACACGCTGCAGCCCCTGTGATATTAAGAAACCTGAAGCTAAAATAC
This sequence comes from Indri indri, assembly GCA_004363605.1. Lineage (NCBI taxonomy): Eukaryota > Metazoa > Chordata > Mammalia > Primates > Indriidae > Indri > Indri indri. The sequence goes on along the minus strand of RJWJ010000378.1, from coordinate 5,821 downwards.
TAGGGGTTTTTTTTTGTGTGTGTTTTGTTTATATTCCTCCCCAGTAGGACTCAATTATTATCATCATCCCTACAAAGACTCAAATAAGAACAAAAACTTGATAATATTTTTTCTTCTTATGATTATAATAGTAGCACTATTATAGAAAATTTGGAAAAACCATTGCAAAAAAGACAATAAAAAATCAGCTCTAATCTCAACAAAGACAGTAACTGTGAACATGTTGATATATTTCCTTACAGGGGAGTGTGTGTACACGTACACTTATGCACAAGTCAGCTATCACTATCAGACAGAAACAAGGGGCCTACGTAGCACTTAGATTCAAACCATTTGTCTCTGACTTAGCATTACTCAGAACCGCACTTCCCAGTGCTGACCCCAAATGTGAAGGAAAGTAGCTTACTAGTTACTTTGAAAGTTTGAATATAAGTTTATGAAAGGATCCAGGACCATACACTGGGGCTCCCATACCTGTCCTGTGAACACAGGCAGATGTCAGCAAGGTTGATCACAGGCCAAGAGGCACCTCCAGGCCTCTTTGTGGGGGTGTGTGAGGGAGACAAACCCCGGGGCAGGGGCAGGCTGAGAGTCTGGAAGGTGGCCCCGGACCAAGGCAGGTTTCTGTCTGCCGCAGCTGCCGCCGTCTGGTGCAGATACGAAGACGCTTATGGCCAAGAGCAGATCATGGGGCCAACTGAAAATCTTCAATAAAAGGACTGCCAAGGGCTTAGAAACCAGATTTAGCTATTTTCAAGGCCAGCAAATTAGGTTTAAAGCCAATGATGTGTGTTGTGGAAGATAGTTAGACAGCTCCTTTCATTCATCTTGGGAGGATTCCTACTGCATCCCACAGCTCCGGGGGTTACTTTAGGACAACTAATGGACGCTTCATCTCCCTGTTCTAAATTTCAGGTAACCCAAGGACCCTTGCCCTGGGGGCCGGGTTAGAGGGGCAACCTGCTCATGATCTGGGTTCTCCCTTGGCTTTGTCGAGCTCGGAGTTTCCTTCCTTGGACTTCACATTTCATGAGAGGCATTTTTGGGGGGATGGCAGAGGACCCCACATCCAAGGCTCCATCCACAGCCCCAGCCAGAGGCTCTCTGCTGTGCTGGGTCTCTCCACTGAGACAGAATGCTGGCCATCTTTTCCCAATTACTAAAAATAAAATTTAAAAAACCAGCTAACGAATTGTTTTCTTAGCTTTATGGTTTTTGCTTGTAAAATTTCTTAAACTTTTGGCCACTGCTGTTATCTGTCTGCTACTGAGCACTAGCAGCTGGGGGGTGGGGGTGAGGAATAGCACTAATGGAAAAACTCAGAAATGGCTTATCACGTGTGGTTCAATAGCATGTTTCTTCATGGGCATGTGTGGTCTTGGCTGTGATCTTATAATGCATACATATAACATCATCCTATTTTACTGCTAGTAAAATTGTTCCTGAATCCTGTGATGGAATGAAACATATAAATATGTCATGGTGTTCTGCAGAGAGCAGTGTGACTTCCAGGTGCGTTTCTACTTAGCGGATTTAGAAGCTGCTCTCCGGTCCCCTCTCAACTGGATGAGAGAGAGGTGCCAGAGGTGACTTAGGATGAACCGAGCATGTCCATTTGTGCACAGGTTGATAAATAAACCACAAATTTTACTCCTCAGAGTGGCTTTACACTCATTCCTCAGTGGGAGAGAATGGGCATGTGACATTATTGTCTTTTTTAGTAGAGAGGAATTCTTTTGGATGATGGAAACTGTCAGATTTAAAGAATCAGCAGTAAAACCAATGAATAAACTACCAGTCCTCAAAAATCACTACTACCTAAAGCTGTCCCAGATCAGATTCCTCTGGTTGCTTTACAAACCTCATGCATGCTGCCATGTGGGTTAACCAGAAGGGTTCATTCTGCAGTGTGGGCAGTTTGTTCTGTGGCCAAGAGTGGGCCAGTTAGAGAGCACAAATAAAAGCCGAAGGGGTCAAAGTTCATTGTGGGGAGTGGTCAATATTTATGAATGAAAATTTAAAATGCCCCATTCAACCCAGGCAATTGCACTTTTGCTTTGGGGCTGGAACGAAAAGGTTTGCGTTAGGCTCTGGGGCGGGGCACGGTACTGCACCTGTCTGCTCAGGCTGCTGGGTCTTTTTCTCTTCTGCTTGCATCTTGAAGTCATTTCCCTTTCTGGGGGACACGGCCTAGGAGGCAGGGAAGAGAGAAAGGCAGTAGCGCCCATGGGAGCCCTTGAGAGAGCCCTGCTTTGTCATTTCGCCATATCAGAGACTCCCTTTCCTTGACGTCTTCCCTGTGGTGGTCAACAGGGAAGTATTTGAGAGCCCGCGGTGCTGTTGGGTGGGAGGACCTTTCCTCTGATTGTAAAGGTTGGTCTCTCCCGCAGAGGGTGGAGCAAGTGACTAGAGCGGGTAACTCGTGTTGAAATTTGTCATAAATCTTTTGCCACTAATTTGGTTCAGCGCAGCTTTTGAAGAATTTCCATTTTTCATTTGAATGTAAGGTGATGAGATATGACATAATTCTTAAACATGTGTATCACACGTGATTAACAGGGAAACAAAATTCAGCCATCCTTTGAAGCAATCCCATCTTTGACTTCTGCTCAAGAATATATCTATCTGTGAAGAACACACACAGCACGGGGGAGGTTAGAAGTTGACAGACCCAAGCTCTATTTCCACCATTATTTATAGCTTTATAGCGGATTATGTTTGTATATACCCATCCATGTTGAGTGTTTATGCATCACGTGGAAAGACGTGGAGCATGCTGGGAGCAACTTCTGTTTGAGTGTTAGACCACGTCATGTGTGAGGCGCTGCTGAGTATCTTATTTTCCTTTAGGTTTAACACAGACACCTAAGAGAGGAGTAAGAGGGAAAAAAGTATCGAGCAGTTTATTCTGTGCGTGTGTGTTTATCTGGGTGGAGAGAGAGGCACCGTGGTTGGCTGGAAAGAGAGGACTGTGTAGAAGACCCCCCCCCCCGGTGGGTAAGCAGGGGTGCTGCCACCTACCGCCACCATTATGATCACCGGTATAGATATATTTGAGTGCAAATCATGTAGCCAACACGACACTAAGCATTGCTCGTATATAACTCATTTATTTGGCAAGTATTTCGGTGTCAATTATGTGCTTGCAAACATTAGGAAAAAACAGGCTATCACAGCCTATACTCCAGTGTTTGGGGTGGGGGGGTTGGTGGAATTGCAGAGACAGATGATGATGAGTAGGTAAAGTGTCCTCTGCACTCCAGCAGCACCAGGGAAGGAAAAAATGATGACGTGTTTGATCTCAGTGACACCTCACAGTAATCCTACAAGGTAGGCACTGTCACCCCATTTACAGATGAGTTGCCCGAGCCTCCCTTCATTCCATTGCTTTGGGGCCCAGTTTCTTTCTGTTATGTGAAGGGCCAGGGTCCTGTGGTTTATGATTCTATTACAGGAGCTCCTCCCCCTAACACACACACACACTCTGTGGGGAGCTGGTGGTGATGATGCGGAGGGGAGAGGCATGGACCGCTGAATTCAGACAGGAAGGTTGCAAGCACTCATGCTTAATGCAGGCCAAGCTTGAGGCCTGCCAAGGCTATTTGTGTTGAACCAAATGTTCCTTCTTTTTCACCTTTATTCTTCTAAATATTTCCCATTTTCTGGCCCAAAACAAAGGAGAGTGAACATTCATCCCAATAGTTTATGCACATTTCCAGACTTAAAATCCTTAAATGGTAGTAAGGGACTCAGATATCACAGCTGAAGAACACATTTTTCAATTAAATTAAGCCAGTGTTTGAGTGTTCTTATTATCAGGGATTAGATGGTCCACACATGCATGTGTGTGCGAGAGGGGGAGAGGATGTCGTCTGGCAACTTCCCTCTCTCCGGGCTGCCTGTGTTTGCCACTTGGCGTGTGTTCCCCAGGCCCTGTTTGGCATCTTTGGCCCCAAAGTAAGCAACCAGGAAGCAGTTCTGGGCCCACTAGCACCACTGGAAATTCTTAGCTTCAACGCTTCCTTCCCTGCACCGTCTTCCTCTTAACCACACCTGGGTAAGTCACTAGAACACGTGTTTTGTGCCGAGGTTTAGTGCCAAGTGTGGCTGATGGAAGCTGCCCCTGTTATAAACATCAGCAGAGACACCCAGTCTTCTTAAACTGCACCTGGATAGTGAGACCCAAGGCCCACCAACCACACTGATCGACTGTCTTGAGGGCTGAAATAGTTACTTTGCTGGAAATGGAAGAACAGTTACACTATGGTGTCGACTTCGAAGTAGTTTGATGATAAACATGAGCAAGGAGATAATTCAACAGTCAGCAGGAGGAGGAGAATGCATTTGTCCTTAGAGTTAGAAAGGGTCATAGAAGATCACCCAGTTCTGACTTGCCGGGCAACTTAGCCAAAGGAAAGGCTTTCCATTCACTTGTTGGGGAAAAGCCAGCAGATCTGTGCATCAAGCTACGTCTGTGTCTGTCTCATCTTGTAGTAGCTGCCTATTCTGTGCTTAATCCTCCGGTCTCCTCTCCTTTTCTTACTGTATACATCTGCTCCCTGGTTCTTTTAAAACTGCTCTGGCTTAACCCACTTCATGCCTCCTCAGAGATCGCCATTCACCATTTAGCAGAGCATGTAGTACATGCCAGGCACTGAGCTGAGAGAACAGAGAGAAATAAGACTGTTGCTGCTTTTGGCAGACTTTTGTTCTCAAGACCAGGATCAGCTTTGATATAACCCATCCAAGGACCAGCATTGGGAAACTATTTAGATTATTTCCAAATTTACCAAGCAAAAATAAGCAACTTTCCTTTGAGATCTTTATAGTGAAAGCAGGAAAGAGTTTTTATGTTCCAAACCACAAAGCCAGGAGTAAGGCAATGCTTACTTCACTGCAGATATTCATCTTGGGCATAGGAAACCACGTCAGGGGATTGTGTCCTATTTTGTGGCCTTGCCCTTGGCTTAGTGGTCCTGAATGTGAAATGAAGTATTTTCCTCTCTGCTGCTGGAGGATAACCACCCCTGAGCCTTCACCTGCAGAGCCCAATTAGGAGCCACCTCTTGCACTAAGCTCTCTGCAGTCATCCCTGCTACAAGAGACCCCACTAGCTGAGTGACAGGCCTCGCTACATGCTTTTGCCACTTCTCAGCCATTTGCTCTCGGCTGATGTCTGTTCTTGTGCTTATGCCTAATTGCTCCATGAGATTCTAAACCTATTAAGGATACCTGTTTGCTAGACCTTGTACCTAGCTGATGCTTAAACAGCATTTGTGCCTTGATGGAATAGAGGTGATAAACTTCTATTCTTGAGATGTTTGCTAGGCAGGCATGTCACTGTTATCTCATGCAGTCATTACTAAAGTGATGTTAATATCTTTCGTGTCCCCTTTCCTTGTGTGGTGATGGACATTTAGAGCATACTTTTTGAGGGTTTTCCACACTGAGTCAAATGTTCGGCCTAAAAAGTTGCACATGAATGGATGTTTTTTAAATTACATATTTAATATAAAGGGAATTTTTCAAGTAAGTGGATGGACATCCTTACGTTGAAGAGTGTACAGTATTCTTGTCAAAAGGGCAAGGATAACGTGGGACAGCATTTCCTACTATGAAATATTTTTTTTTTTTTTTTTTTTTTTTTGAGACAGAGTCTCACTCTCTTGCCCGGGGCGAGTGCCGTGGCGTCAGCCTAGCTCACAGCAACCTCAAACTCCTGGGCTCAAGCGATCCTACTGTCTCAGCCTCCCGAGTAGCTGGGACTATAGGCATGCGCCACCATGCCCGGCTAAGTTTTTCTATATATACTTTTAGCTGT